>JAULJZ010210367.1:0-42142 GCA_032270985.1 Heliamphora pulchella | reverse complement strand
TTGTAACCAAGGGTGAGTCACCCTGTTAACCCTTGAGTGAGTAAGAGAAACTCATCAAGGAAGAAGCTCAAGAGAGAATAGAAGAAAACACAGGCGTGTTTTCATAGATTCTGCTCGAAGCTTGTAAAGGCTTATGAATGTGCCCGTAAACATTCAGATAGCTCAAGTAGAAGCTTGACGCTTGTAAAGGCTTGGAATACGCCCGGAAGTATTCTGGATAGTGAAAACACTCAAGGGAGATCTTGAGGAGTGGACGTAGGCTAAGTTCAAGCCGAACCACTATAAATCCGGGTGTCTGGTTCTTTATCTCTATCCTTCTCCTTTTAATTATTGCATTAATTCTTTAATTGCATATCTAGTTTCTGTGATATATTAAGAGGTTTTCAGAAAAGTTTTTTAAATATACATTACCAGCAAAGAAACCCAATTCTCCCCCCCCCTCTTGGGTTGCCTGTTTTCTAACAGAATTGTATGAAGGGGTTCATATTCTCCCACGGTGGAAGACTGTAAAAGAGTATGTAGGAGTGTGGTAAACTTGATAGGTCGTGGTAAGCTAGTCTGTGTGGCTTATTAGTGTGATGTGAGTCGTGTTTCCTATGTTGTTTGCTCTTGATAGACAAGGGAGTTGGTGTTGAGACGTAGAGTTCTTTTGCAGTGATCAGTTGAGGATCGTTGACCGTTGTGTGTGTATGGTTGTATTTCTAGCTCTTGGCAGAGCAGGGATATTATCGGAATGGTGCAGCGGTGATATGTGTATGGTGGGTTTCTAGTAGACTTCTATGAGTCTGGCTTGGGTCCTGTTTAGGCTTGGAACTGTTTAGAGTTCTTGAAGTCGAGGAGTGGTCGTCGACTGTGGTATGTGTTGTGCCTTGGCATAACTGTTGTTTGTTGGATGGTGGTCCCGAGAGTATGATAAAGTATGAATCAGGAAGGATATGATGTTTAAGAAGCCTAGGTTGGCATTGTCTGTTCGGGTCGACATGATTGTTTATTTGGTTGGGCCGTGATGAGTTCTGCATGAGAAACTTGCTGCGTGTAAGAGGTAAGTTTTGGTTGGTGTCTTGGGTTTGAATATTTTGCTATGGTGGACTCAAGGGATCGCTGTATGTGTTCTGCGTTGGGTTTGCGTTGTTGGATAACAGTCATCATGTTTGCTTCGTCGGAATCACGATGATCAGGTTTGCATTGTCGGAAGACGGCGATTTTGTTCGATTTGAGGTGACCTTGTGGCTGTAAAAATCGGATTGGTTTTCAGTTGGGTGGAACCTCGTCTGGGACAATGGTGCGTTACCTGGTGTTTCTCCTATGTGAGACTTGTGATTCGTGATAAAAGATCGAATTGAGAATGAAGGGTAGGAAGTGTTCTTTGGTGTTCTAGATGAGTAACTGAGCTTCTCTCTAGAGTCGGGTGTTTGTGTTGTGGCTTGTGGATGGGTGTTGTGTCAGCTTCGTGGTGACGTTGTTGGCATCAGCAGGGTAATGCGGTGGTATCAAAGCTAGTGTAGCTTGTGCGCGGGGTGTGTGACTTCTTATGACCGATGCCGGCGTTGGACATCGTGTGTTTGGACTTGTGGAGATAGTCCTTGGTGTGTATTGTAAGGCGTGATTGAGTCAGTATGTGACAATGAGGACGAGGGTGATAGTCTCTGTGTTCGAGCATAGAGTATGTTTGAGATCAAGTACCTTGGTGAATTGGTCTCTTGCTTTGCGTTTGTCACTGGAGTAGTAGTGTTCGACGAGAGTTCTGTGTTGGGGTTTGGCAGCATGAGTTGGATCTTGATCCAATGTTTATGGATGTTTCTTTGATGACAGTAGTATCAGAGGAATTTGCCCGTGCGAGCAGTTTGTATGGAGGTCGATCCTTCACGTCGTGTTTACCTCGTGTGACGACGGTTGTATTCTTAGTATCAGTTTTGTGACGACAGGTTTGGGATTTCAGTTGTTGGGGTATTTCTGTTTTTGTGTGGTATCGCTGGGTTTACATCAGAGATTGTTGAAGGTTGATGGGCTAGTGTTTGGCTTGCGTTCAGTGTTGAATTTCGGGGGCGAAATTCCTTAAGGGGAGGAGAGCTGTGAGACCCTGTACCATTTCATATATATATATATATATATGCATATTCGGTGTTTTTCAACACTTTTTTTGCGTTTTCACCTGATGTATGTTTTGGTTAATCTGAGCATGTGGGGTTGCTTCTTGGGGTTGTAGGGAGTTTTTGTGCGAATTTAAAAATTCAAAAAAAAAAGATATTTTGGAGGCCTATAAATATCTGGCGTTAGATATTTTCAAAAGATATTTTCAAAACTTAGCGACTAAGTTTTCTCAAAATTTTCTCTGCCTTCTCTCTAACTTCTCGGGGGCCCGGGACTCAGTTTTCAACGATCCAACAGCGGATCCTTGCTATTGGCTTCGTGGTCTACGCATCCATCCCGACGAAATTTGATTTTGACGAAGCTCAGATTTGCACATAGATCGAGGCATCAAGTTTTTGACCCAACAAGGTTTGATTTTAGATTCTACTACTGTATAAGGGTACTATATGTAATCTAATGCTTTTCTACCAGTTAAAAATGCATGAAAAACCATGTTATGTAACGGGGTTTTGGTTTAAAACCATTTGTTTTGGTTTAAAACCATTTTTGGTTGGATGGAATCAGGGTTTGAGGGTTTCTTTTGAGGTTTGGGTATTAGCCTTGGGCTTGTGTATGTCCTAGGAGGTTGAAAGGGAGTTTGGTTGCTTCAATTTTGGGTTCGGATGGTTGTTGGATGATTGAGGGAAGGTTAGAGGCTCAAATTTTGCCAAACAGGTCAGTCCCTCACGTAGGACCACTTGAGGGACCGCTCAAGCTGTTTAGGGGGCAGTCTTGGGGAGTTCTCGGGTTGCCTAACCGCTGGACAGACCGCTCGAGCGGTCTAGCCGGCGGTCTGTTTTTGCTAGTTCAAAACTCCTTTTTAAAATTGATGTATCTCCCTCATTAGGACTCGGAATTAGGTCATTTTTATATTCAAATTGAAGCTCCAGAAGTTATCTTTCCAATGAAACCTCTCCCACCTTAAAATTATTTTTGTAGAAAAAGTTATGACCAAAAGAGTGAAGGTATGTCAAGATTTTAAAACCGTTTTTCATCTGTTTTTGCCCAAACGTTTGGGAAAGGTTGTTTTTCATCCTTGTGAGCCCTTTTGGTCAGGTCTCTTTTTCCTTGGGAGTTGGTTTGTCGGTGTTCCACGTGACTCAGGTGTCGGGATGTAATAGTGACGGTTGGCCAGTTACCCTACATTCGGTTGTATGCCTTTTTTTGGGTTAAAATGCTTATATATTATGGGTTATGTTTAACCTTGTTTCGGTTAAAAAGTATGTTTTTTTTTGCTTTTCTTTGTTTTATTACATGATATTGAACTTGTGGATGTTAGGTTTTCAAAGGGTGTTCTTGAAAATGGTGAAAAATGGTGGTTTTGTGAGAAATCTCAACATTTTATGTTTTGGAGGTTTAGAGTTAACCCTTGGGATTGAGTATCAGATTTTGAAATGTTTTGTTGAAAATGGGGAAAATATTTTGAAACGTTTTGTTGATCTCCAGGTTAATGGATGGATCTATATACATGTATAATGTATATTTGTGAAATATTTTGCAAATGGTTTTGTAGTTGATGCTACAATTCGATTTTTAGAAGATTATCTAGATGTACCGGGATGACAGGTATTTGGCACGAATTGCCCTCGATGAAAGTCCAGAAACGTGTGCAGTGTAGGTACATTTGTTATCCTTCGGGGTAGTTCCCGTAAAGAAGGTCGGTTTGAGTGCTCTTTTCCCTCGGGTTATCGCCCGTAAAGTTATCTTTTACGTCGTGGTGCTCCGTAAAGAACTTGTCATTACCTAGCAGGTCTTGAGTGATGCTAGAACTAGGTAATGGGCAGGAGTCTATAGTTGTTACTTCTATCCCCTTGTGATGGAATTGGTACATAGGATCTCTTTCTTCTTCTTTTCCACGATGGTACATTCCGTGAGGGAACAATGATTTTGGTTACTGTTTTTCCTTAACTATTGTTGGTTATTTGTAATGTTTGCATCGCATCGTTTGAAGGATGAAAACAGGGTTTTATGTTAATAAAACCATTTTGGGAGACTTGTGTAGTCTGATGGGAAAACTTGGAGTTTGTGAAAAACCTTTTTGGGTTGTGGTTGAGTTTAGCTCCTACTCTGTATGATTGCTTATTTCCTGCTTTATAGTTTATTATTTATTTCTATTGGGTTTCGTCTCACGGGTGAGATTTTCTATAAAACCATTTTCAGGTGATGATGATGTGGATGAGGAGTAGCATTGGTAGTGCCCGCGATGGCAGAGGACTTTTATAGTTTTCTCTTTTTGGTATGCCTATTCTTGAAGGCAGGTTTTGCACGCCATAAGCCGATATACTGTATGCATGTTGGAACTGTATGTTATTTATTTATGAGAGATCCTTTGTTGGGTATTCCATTGGTTTCAACAGGTGGATTTTATTGTATGAAAACTTATATTTTCATAAAACTGGTGTTTGGTGGATCTTTACGTGACCCCAGGTTTTGAGATCTAACAAAACATGCCTTTTTTGAACCCGAACAAATGCCAAATGCATGTGCACATACCGTTCTACTATGAAGAAACAAAAACCCAACACACCGAGGTCAAGAGTTAACTCCAACTCTGTCAACACTTAAATTATTTCAAAATGAAACAGGTCGGGATCTCACAGTACATCTCCAGCTTTCCTCTGTATCCTTAAACTTTGGGTTGAACCTGGGAAAGGCATCAAGATTCCTTAGGGTGGGCACTGGCAGATAAGGCTCATGGTTTGCATTAGACCCCACAGCATTGTGGTTGTATAAAACAGTTGCGATATGTAATTGGACGAAGTAGTTATCTTTCACAACAAGGTCTGTTGATGGCTTTAGTATTCAATTTGTCCAATAAGTCTACTCGGTGTGGAGTTCTATTGGTTAGTTCATAGTCGGGAGTCGGGTTTGGTCTCATGGATAACATTTATCATCACATTCTATAAATTTTAGCTAAATCTGTTTAATTTCCATTTGAACTGTTGAATGCATGCTAAACTTTTACTGTAGATTGTTTATTCTGCTAGATTATGTGATGAATTAGATGAGTAGGATTTTCTAGAGTTTTCTTTGGGGAATCGGCTCATGGTGTTATACCGCAAGTGATGAAGAAAAACTCCAAAGACAAGAAGGTTTTGCTGAACAGGGCAACCACTAGGACCTGTAGGATTTTGGAGCCACCTGAAGAAATATTTAATCTTTTTTTGTGTCGCTTTCAAGTTGTAGTATCATTTAGTTTTCTGTCTCTTTCCTTTAGACATTCTTATCGATAACTATATTAAGTATTATCTTTTAGTTGACGATGAGGGAACTTTGGATAATTTTAATTGCAGTACTTTATTTAATTATGAATGAACCCGCTATGTGTATGTCCTAATGTTCCCAAAAGTCGGGGCGTTACATGTGAAATGCAGGTCTCGATCGGATACAATAGAAGTTGGTAACCCACGTAGGCGCTTAATCTCGCGGATGTATTTTGACTTAAAGTCTCTAACATGTCAGGAGGTCTAACTAGTAGAAAGTGAGGAGCTAGTGAGGCAATCCACTATAACCCAGATGTCATCGTGTCCTTGAGACGATCTCGATGGTCTTGTGATAAAGTCTATAGTCACATGCTTCCATGTCCTTTCTGTTTTTTTTCCCCAAGGGTTACAAAGTTACTCCTAGCTTTTGATGTTTGACTTTGACTTATTCGTACGTAGGGTTTGAGAGTTTCTTTTAATGAATGGATTGTTTCTCAGGTAGTTAATCATCCTGTGGTAAAATGAACGTGAAAAAGAAGTATGGTTGGTGGTAATTATGTAGTCTTGAAATTCGATATTTCTCGGTGGATAAATTTTCATTAGGCACCAAGTGCTCATTATTGTAGTCAAGATTCTTTGTTATTAGGCAGTGATGGCAGAACCCGAATCCCTACACCTCTAATGTTTCGATGAGAAGGTTGACGTAGCGCTCCTGTCCCGTTTTAATATAATTTTAATATATATCTTCAAAAGCCAACCCGATATGAAAGCCCATTCTTTGCAAATTATGCATTTAAATGCTCCATTTATATCCAAAACTCAATTTGAAAACACCTTAACCAAACATTCATCAGCAAACACATCCAGCGAACCCCGCTTGAGCAGACTTCTGACCGCTCGAGCAGTCAGGTACCCGAGACCTCATTTCCCAAAACTATTAAGATTCATTTACGGCTAAGACTAACAACCATTTCTTCTTCTTCTTGAAACATGAACTCAAACTCGTAAAACATGATCTTAATTATTCATAAAAGACCAAAATATCCATCCTTCCACGAGGAACTATGATTCATCATAAACGGAAAACCATTATACAACAAACATCCTCACATGTATGCACAACATGCATATATTGCTCAAAGGTCTTACAATATGGGTAATTTGACCCTCAATTACAATGTTCCGAAATATTCAAAATAAGGATTTACATCTTCACATTTCCATTTCTCAAAGAAACTGACTATCCAAAAGAAAAGATTAACTCTATATACAACGTCAAGGGTCCAATGATCGCCACCTCAGCCTGGAACTTTCTTCCCGCTGTCACCTAAAATGTTGTTAAATAACATGAGCCGAATCTCGTAGGAACAAGACTAACCTCGAACGCATGCATGATTTATCAGGATGGTTATGCAAGATACACACGTCAGTTTAATCAAACATATTATTCATTTCCAGATAAAATTCCATAGCATAACCAAATTTATAGAAAAAGGGTTATTTCTCCTTACCTTTTTAATTTTAGTGAAATCATCAAATTTTTCATTCTTAGTTAATTAAACACGTTTGACCTCTTTTTACAATTTTGGCTTGTTTTCATGTTATACAATTTTCTTCACCTCTTTAACCCAGGGCTTTATTAACTGTTTCACATTTCATAATCTTCCCTACTTCTTCAATTAAGGTTTCACTAACCCAATTCCTTTACCATTTCCTATTACTCAACACGTTTTACCGTTTTACACCATTTCCGATTAAGGTCTTGACCAACCCAATCATCACCACGCACACAGCAATACACGCTAACACACACACACTTGTTGGCGCTTTTCATCTTTTACCAATTCATGGTTCAAAACAATAGGCACCAGCGTCGGACGAGCGTATAGACTCCCATAACATTACACTCAACCCGGCCACACAGGCCCCACGAAGTAACGGAACGTGCTATACCTCACCACGACTCGTCCTTTCCTAGTTCACTAGCCGGCGGGCAGAGAACTAAATTTGCGGAGTTTTTCGGTCTTTCACCGAGTAGCAACTCGTGCCCAACCTTAAACGATCCCTTGGATCCTCAAACCGGTCTTTTTTATCGTATCATAAAACAATGCACACATGTGAGCTGAACCCAAATGGTTCCTCTCACCAAACCCATATCACATACACATGTGAGTCCAACCCTAAAGGGTCCTCTCGTCAAACCCATATTATTACATATTTTCATTATTCACGATTCCATTATTTTATGGTTCAATCACAAATTAACTACTCACATCAATTCCAAATTCCCAAATCATTGGTTTTATTCAATAAAACCCACAATATATGCTTTACATGAACAAGTGTCACTTAGCTCTATGAGATAATTTCACATTGTCTAAATTGGGATTTATTATTAAGAGAAAAACATGTCAAATCCCTTATGAATCCAAGATTTAACCCCCACTATCACTAGATTTCAATTTAAAGCTTTGTAAACGTAAAACTCGTGCTTTTATGTTCATATGCATGAAAATACAACACATATCACAAAGATATTCGAAGAAAGTCTTAGATCCTATCTTAGTGATGTTAGATCTATAAGAAAAAGATTTAAACAAGCTCCATCCCCGAGAATCTCCAACCACATAGTGAGAAAAGCTTCTCCAACGCCAAGACCGGGTCTCCAACGATCAAGCCACCAAGAGGGAGCCAAGAAAACTCACATGGAGGAGCCAAACAAGCCCTAAGCAACTCTCAAACCCAAGCCCTAGCTCACACCCACGCTCTAGAGAGAGAGATATGGAAAGAATGAGAGAAAAGGAAGCCTCACATGACTTTTAAAATCTCAGCTCCGCGACAATCCGCTCGAGCGGACCCCACACCGCTCGAGTGGTCCCCTTCTAGAGAACCTCTCGGCCACCTATTCGCTTGAGCGGTCAACGCTGGCAGACAAACCTATCTGAAGCTACACTGAACCATACATGCACAATACATCATCCAACCACGTTCTTCAGCATAATTTCACTATTAACCATCAGGAACGAGCACATACAAGCTCAAGAATTAATTCTCACGTACGATTTGCACTCCCAAACATCTCCACTGGACATAACACATTGGTTTTTATTAATATTTCAAAAATTTCAAAGGTCCGAGTCGCTACAACCTCCCCCACTTAGGAAATTTTGTCCTCAAAATTCAACACTAGGACTTGAATCAACTGACTGGTCATTGATAATCAACAACATCCATGCGACTTGTCCTCACACAAACGGTCCCACTAACACACTGGTTACTCTAACGTTGTCGAACCAAGATCCAACTCACATCACCAAGGCATTATAACGCAACCCACCTCCGGTGCGACCAACCCAAACTATCACGCGTATTGCACAAAACTAATCCATAATCCGTACTGGTTTCAATACATTCCACAGCTATTTGTAACGGCTGTAATCTTATTTGAATTGTCACCTACTAGCTCATTTTCACACAAAAATACACACGGAGAATTATTCTCGTAAGAACAAGCACACGTCGCCACACTCCGACATTTCACATATTCACATCTCATTCAAACCATCACAGTCAATTACTGATTATAGAACCCGATGCCATTTCATCTTTCCATGTATGTTAGGAATGCTATCACTTGTGCTGATGAGATGCTCGTACCTGAGCAGAAACAACGAACATTCGGTTCCAAAGAAAGAAATTTACGTTGATCATCTAAAAACTTTGAAGGAACACGTGTAAAACATCCGATGTAAACCTCCACCCTTGTCAATCCTCAACCGCCTGCTCACCAACCACAATCTTCTTGTGACGAAAACACTTGGTGTTATTTCATCGTCACGTCTAAGGTTCCAAACAATTGAGGTTATCACTCCAGCATCGGACTATTTGGATCCCCACGGTCACGCGAACTCTTTCTAAGTCACTTGGGTCATTAACATAATACAAACACAATTTCCTACTTGCACACTCTTCTCTACACGAATCCAACCACGTCCCACACCACATCATCAAGCACATCCGTAAGCCCACATTTAACCATTAAACCACTGTCTCTCAGTAAATTTCTCACCCTTACAATGAATCCCATACAACATTTATCTTTACACATACTGCGTATATTAGCCTTTCAAATTTACAACGTCTTATACTTAATCGGTTGCTTAGTTCCAGACAACTACTAGTTACGTTGTCCTCTAACACCCGTATGTATGTTCACACCTTGTTTTCGTATCCACATATAACAATCCGCTATCTGATAGTACCAACATGTGATTCTCTAATCGTTAACCAATGCCACTCAATCTATTCATATCTTTTCCATCATGTAACCAATCAAGACTCGCCTCTTACTTTAAACAGTTTCACCTTATACACAACTCCTCCGGACATTCTATTTACTCATGCCGTGTCATGAAAGAACCACGCTACTCAATTTGCATACCATTCTCTTAGCTTTCTAATGCTCGTGCTCATACACTTATCTCTTCAACACATCAACACCAACTTATCACATTACACTGTCCAAGTTACTCATCAATCGAACCTAAGCACCCTTATAAGAAAATTCTTCTTCCATACAAATAAGATCATTCCATTCTTAATCTAACAAACCTGTTAACCCAAACAAATCGCACCAATGATGTCTCTTCAATACCAAATTTCTTGTGACTCACATCTTTATCCCATTATCTTGATACTCTCAACTCTGAGCAAACTGAGCAACTTCCACATCAACAGAACATGAATTGAAACTCATGGAGGATTATCAAAACCATACCTGGCGAACAACACAATCACAAAAGGTTAAGCACAAATCACATTGGCTACCGACAAGAACCAAGAATAATAACGTTCCCGCACAATTTGAACACCCATTATATGCGTTTATCAATCAATCTTCATCTAACCTCCGAACACAGAAGTTCTAGGTCTCATTGCTGATTCTCCCGTTAATGATGGATAAATACTCCAGGCTTATCAATCCGATTTATTAAAGGACATGATCCAAATGCTTATGCTCATAAACCAGAACAAGCAACTCTTCACCAAGAAATTACGAGAAATCGATCCTATAACCATCCAACCATAGTGCTACAAGCTTACATGGCACATCTCTAAGGATCACAACAAGACATGAAATCCATAGGGATTCCTTTCAGAAATCAACCAAGTCAAGAATCACTTAAGACATTAACCTTTATGTCAAATCAGGGACAAAATAGCTCACAAAAGACAACCACCCACCAGATAGTTCCCTCTGCACCCAGAGAAAAGGAAGGATCACCAGGAGTTCTCATTCAGAGTTATCACAACCTATGCACATTTAAGAAAATACTATCCATTTGTCTTTACGTCACCATCAATTACCAGCATACAAATACCGTTGACCCCAATCATAACAATCATACCACTCGTCCTACTTAATTCTCAAGTTCAACTCCGTTCATACCTTTCGATTTTCCTTAACTTTCTTACCTTCTAGTGATGTGTCTCGCACGTCCACAAGCCCATTATCGGGTATCTTAGAAAAACATCACACTATCCATTCACATTATTCCAAGTTTTCTCTTTACATAGTTGCGCTACGCCACACAACTCCCAATGTATACACAATAGCTCGCGCACTTTCACGAAAGGAAACGCAAAGCACTCATTCGAAAATGGTCGAAACTGAAACCCTTCACCTAGAGTTACCCATAACTCCTTATGACTATAGAACATCATCCATACTTCTGTAATCCAAGCATAAAAATGATTACATACCCCTTCAAATCCATGACTTTCTCCCACCAACTCCAGACCACTCAAACCATTACTGTATACCGTTGAATTCCATCACTCCGCAGTGCACTTCCACGGGCAAGATAACACAACCATCTCTGTACTGCAGATTCAATCATGAACAACTTTCACTTCTTTAAAGAGCATCACACTCAAGACATATCAACTAAGTAGCTAGATCAATCGCATCATCAACACTTACCACGGGCTTTCAGATTTCTTGTACTTAGCATCTGTAGGGGAGAAACACTAAAGCGATCACGTTGTCTCACAAAAGATTTGAGACTACTCACACCGTAGCTTCATCTAGGTCTATAGTCATCTAAACATAAAAAGATTATCCACAACGGAGATCAAACAAACTTCATCTCCCAATTCTAGGCTGAACAACACCACCATTCCTAGACCTTACAGCAGGTCACAGACCACCAACATCATCCTCTCAAGAGATCTATTCCCACCAACACGTCATCCTAAGATGACCAAGCTAACTCCTTTAATGACATCCATCTCAGGCTCTACCAGCCTCAAACGCTTACACTTACCAAATATCTCGCACTACATATAGTTTCTCAATCATTCGAGCCACAAACTTATACTCCGTGAAATTTCTCAAATGACCTTAAACAATTACTCATTAAATCAAAATTGTCTCCGACATACATCTCATCATATGTACATACATATCACTCGGTAACCAACCTGTCGACAACATCTCTAACCCACATAGTCATTCCTCATACAATTTCCAACTTCTATCCAGGAACACGACTCGGTACCACGCCACGAGACAAATACAAGGATCATCACATGGACCTTTAAATCACAAGTACCATTGCGGTCACCAACAACACCCCGTAGGGGAAGGAACATTCTCAAACACTGTCTAAGCTCAGACTCTGTATTCTACCTTGGGCCGGTGATTATTATGATCCCGTCCACTATGCTTCCGTCCATACCCAATCTCGGGGTACACGGCTCATGACACAGTACGTCTTACGACATAGCACGACTCATGATGTACATAATCCTCAACACCCCCATAATCACATCTTATACCCAATCACAATAAACAACCTGTAAGAGGTTCCGAACACTTTATCACACCTATTCGTCAAACCACTGGTAGCATAACACACAACAGGCAACTAACTACAGTCACCCCTAACCCACATGAGTATAGCACACTCCACACAATCAATGCTCATCTCACAAGCTTACACTCACTACAACCATTAACCACCGATTTACACAACCACAATTTATACCATAATCGTGGCCACAGTTTGTCATAGTCCCTCAGGGGTAACTCCTGTCACAAGAACATCCCAACACCAAACCAGGTTAAACTCAACTTAACCTTCTAGAGCTACATACCGCTCAACACCTAGTCCTATCACACCAACACATAATCATGTATCCATATACCGAGGATAATCCCTAGGAGTGACACATCAATCCGGGTAACTAGTTTGGATTTCCAGCTAGAATAGACGTCGACCAAATGCCTTTCTAACATGAACTCTAAACTAGTCGACCAGACGCCCAAGGGTAAGACTCGTCATCCCAAAAATCCAACCTCAATGCACAAACATCACGTACCATACAAATGTTAAATATCCGAATGAAAACTCATGCCAGCACGCCAATACATGAATGCCACACATCAATGCAAGCTCTTTAATAACGGATTAACCATTCCCACGGTTCCTAGGTATTCTATCATAGAGCTCTGATACCATGTGTAGCGCTCCTGTCCCGTTTTAATATAATTTTAATATATATCTTGAAAGCTAACCCGATATGAAAGCCCATTCTTTGCAAATTATGCATTTAAATGCTCCATTTATATCCAAAACTCCATTTGAAAACACCTTAATCAAACATTCATCAGCAAACACATCCAGCGAACCCCGCTTGGGCAGACTTCTGACCGCTCGAGCGGTCAGGTACCCGAGACCTCATTTTCCAAAACTATTAATATTAATCTACGGCTAAGACTAACAACCATTTCTTCTTCTTCTTGTAACATGAACTAAAACTCGTAAAACAAGATCTTAATTATTCATAAAAGACCAAAACATCCATCCTTCCACGAGGAACTATGATTCATCATAAACGGAAAACCATTATACAACAAACATCCTCACATGTATGCACAACATGCATATATTGCTCAAAGGTCTTACAATATGGGTAATTTGACCCTCAATTACAATGTTCCGAAATATTCAAAATAAGGATTTACATCTTCACATTTCCATTTCTCAAAGAAACTGACTATCTAAAAGAAAAGATTAACTCTATATACAACGTCAAGTGTCCAATGACTGCCACCTCAGCGTGGAACTTTCTTCCCACTGTCACCTGAAATGTTGTTAAATAACATGAGCCGAAACTCGTAGTAAACAAGACTAACCTCGGACGCATGCATGATTTATCAGGATGGTTATGCAAGATACACACGTAAGTTTAATCAAACATATTATTCATTTCCAGATAAAATTCCATAGCATAACCAAATTTATAGAAAAAGGGTCATTTCTCCTTACCTTTTTAATTTTAGGGAAATCATCTAATTTGTCATTCTTAGTTAATTAAACACGTTTGACCTCTTTTTACCATTTTGGCATGTTTTCACGTTATACAATTTTCTTCACCTCTTTAACCCAGGGCTTTATTAACCGTTTCACATTTCATAATCTTCCCTACTTCTTCAATTAAGGTTTCACTAATCCAATTCCTTTACCATTTCCTATTACTCAACACGTTTTACCATTTTACACCATTTTTGATTAAGGCCTTGACCAACCCAATCATCACCACGCACACAGCAATACACTCCAACACACACACACACCAACACACACACACTCACACACACTTGTTGGCGCTTTTCACCTTCTACCAATATATGGCTCAAAACAATAGGCACCAGAGTCGGACGAGCGTATAGACTCCCGTAACGTTACACTCAATCCGACCACATAGGCCCCATGAAGAAACAGAATGTGCTATACCCCGCCACAACTCGTCCTTTCTCGATTCACTAGCTGGCGGGCAGAGAACCCAATCTGTGCAGTTTTTTGGTATTTCACCAAGGAGCAACTCGTGCCCAACCTTAAACGATCCCTTGGATTCATAAACCGGTCCTTTTTATCGTATCATAAAACAACACACACGTGTGAGTTCAACCCAAATGGTTCCTCTCACCAAACCCATATCACATACACATACAAGTCCAACCCTAAAGGTTCCACTCGCCAAACCCATATTGTTTCATATTTTCATTATTCATGATTCCATTATTTTATGGTTTAATCCCAAATTAACTACTTACATCAATATCGAATTCCCAAATCATTGGTTTTATTCAATAAAACCCATAATATATGCTTTACATGAACAAGTGTCACTTAGCTCTATGAGATAATTTCACATTGGGTCATGTTAAATCCCAATTTAGACAATGATTCCATCAATTTCATCATATTGTTTCTTTAAACCCAAAACCCCCAATTTCTCATGGTGTTAGCCCAAATTCCAAACCCTAGTTTTTCATTTTTTCAATCCAACCCCCATAAATGACATTGTTAAGATAAAAACATGTTGAATCCCTTATGAATCCAAGATTTAACCCCCACTATCACTAGATTTCAATTTAAAGCTTTGTAAACGCAAATCTCATGCTTTTATGTTCATGCGCATGAAAATATAACACATATCACAAACATATTCGAAGAAAGTCTTAGATCCTACCTTAGAGATGCTAGATCTACAAGAAAAAGCCTCAAACAAGCTCCATCCCTGAGAATCTCCAACCGCATGGTGAGAAAAGCTTCTCCAACGCCAAGACCGGGCCTCCAACGATCAAGCTACCAAGAGGGGGACAAGAAAACTCACTTGGAGGAGCTAAACAAGCCCGAAACAACTCTTAAAACCAAGCCCTAGCTCTCACCCACACTCTAAAGACAGAGAGATATGGAAAGAATGAGAGAAAAGGAAGCCTCACGCGACTTTTAAAGCCTCAGCTTCGCGACAGTCCGCTCGAGCGGACCCCAAACCGCTCGAGCGGTCCCATTCCAGAGAACCTATCCGCCACCTATCCGCTCGAGCGGTCAACGCTGGGAGACAAACCTATCTGAAGTTGAACTGAACCATATATCCACAATACATCACCCAACCACGTTATTCTGCATAATTTCACTGTTTACCATCAGGAACGAGCACATACAAGCTCAAGAATTAATTCTCACGCACGATTTGCACTCCCAAACATCTCCACTGGACATAACACATTCGTTTTTGTTAATATTTCAAAAATGTCAAAGGTCTTAGTCGCTATAGTCGACGTGGGTGTCAACTATGAGCTAGTTTGGAAAAACTTAAACTCTATCATATAGTGGTGTTGTAAGTCCCTTGGTGCAAAACAGTTGTCTCTGACTGTAGATCGTTGGTGGGATAATTCCATTTGTTGAGGTCTCCACAGAGATGTAGTCTGTTAAACTCTATGCTACAACACCAGGAAGTGATCTACTTCGTGATTTCAAGATGCACCAGGTGGTTCTTTTGAAAACGTGCATGGTTTAAGTTTCTCATGAAAACACTAAACCCTAATGACTACCGTTACTTATTGGTTTACTAGGTAGGATTTTGAAGGTTTTCAAGGATATATCGAGGCTCATAAAAAACATGCATAGGGATCAATAAGGATGATCAGTTCAAATTCATAGGTCTCAAAGAAAGTGAACATAGGGCGATTAGAGGTCAAGTGATTAGCCAAGGCATTCGAATAATGTACTAGACTGCACAAAATAGAACTGGGGGTTAAAACAGCTAAGGAAAGGCAAACAAGTTCTTTACTAAGATTCAAGAAATGATTTTAGATGGTTTAAAAGATAGATTTGATGATGTCAATGGGTGAGGGTTAAGGCAATAACCGCTGACCCAAATTGAGGGGTTATTTGAGACTCAAACGCAGGTGAAACTAGAGAATAACAACAAATGAACAAAACTTAAAAAAATATTCTTGGGACCAATCTGCTACAATCAGATCTTGACAAAATAGATGTTAAGCGATGGGTACCCAAACTAGATATTTTCTCTGAAGTTACGTTGGCCTAACACACTTCAATTCAAGCATCAAAGTCTACTCCCCTGATAAGGTTTTCAATAGTTTACAAAGGATCCACAAGGTTACTACAACTAAATGTGGTATCAAGATCGTGAGCAGATGAACAATGGCAAAAATTTTATTAATGTCGAGTGTTCAGAATAGATGATTAAGAAAGAATTGATTTTGAGTTCTACGAATAAAATGTGTCATGCCCCAAACTCCAGGCCACGTGAAATACCCATAAACAACCAAACATGATACCCAACCCAAGAATACACTCTCAATTTAAACTATACATGCATTGTATATAAACGCCAAATGGAAACATTACACGGCTCTAATGCCTAAAAAACATGTTATAAGCATACATGTAACAGAAAGACAAAAAGGGAGACTATAACTCTTCCGCTCCCAACCAGCAACCCCGAATCAGAGCGCGTGATCGGTACCTGAAAACATTTTATCCCACACTGTGAGCTGAAGCTCAGCAGAAACTAGATAAGCATGCAATATAAACAAAACATGCTAGGAAATCGAAGTGCAGCTTTAGACTCTCTTTCAAGCCTTTAAAACAGTTTTCACATGCAAGGGAAGCGAGGATACTAACCTTCATTAGACTCACTCACAGGAGCCTTAAAAATAGTTCGAAAATAATTTTTACATCGCAATGTACACGACTCTTAAAATAATTTGAAAACTGGTCTATCCGTCCCATAATGCAATTCATGCAATCCATGTATCTTCTCGGACTTTCACCGATGGACCGTAGCCCCTGTCAATGCATCTTTATAGACTTTAATCGACGGACCGTAGTCCTAACGAACACCTCTTCACGGACTTGCACCGAGGGACCGTAGCCCTATCAAACGCTTCTTTACGGACTTTAACCGAAGGGTCGTAACCTTGACGTAATCTTCTCAGACTTTAACCGAAGGGTCGTAACCCTAACGTAATCATTGTTAGCCAAAGCTAACATAACCATCTATTTCATTCCATACAACTATGCATAACCTAATAAGGATTTAAATACATAAAACCCCGTACTATCATTACGTATCACAAATCATGCCTATAAAACTCAGGGTCTTAAAGCATAAACCACAATACATATAATGCCATCGAAAGCTATGTAAATCACATTACATAATCCATGCATGAATAAGCCACCGTTATAACATGCATAAGCCTTATATAAAGCACCTAGCAACATATAACGATTAAGCCTAGCCCGAAGGTCAACTAAAAACCCGAAAGCCTCACGATTCACAATCCAAGACCCCTTTCCAAAAGAAATCACGGGCCCAAGCACTCAACACATAACAAACACCCACATCTCACCAACTCATCATCCCCGAGGATGGCATCAACACAATCACACGAGGCTATCACACAACCCCGAAACTACCACATAACTAACCAAACCCCAAAAGGAATCCACAGGTATTTAAATCAAGTAATTTCCATAAATTAATCAATAGAACACCATAGGACACCAATCGAAAACTAAGGAACCAGCCCAAAACCACAAACCACCAGCCCAAAACTTCAGTCGATTGGACCCAATCCCAGTCGACTGAAAAATACACTGGAAAAGCCAAAATGCCCAAACACACAATTCAGTCGACTGACCCTTTGAGTTCAGTCGACTGAACCCCAAGAACCATGATACAGTCAACTGAACCCACCTAGAAACTGATTCCGAGTTACGGGTTCAACCTCCAAACCCCTTAATCGAACCCTCAAAACTCCCTTTTTACATCCTCAAGCATACACAGGCCTATCTATGCCTAACACCAGGGCCACCACAGAAACACACGGCACCCGATTCCATCCACGAAATTGCCGAAAATAAGGTTTTAAACCCAAAAACCTAACTTGATTCAAACTCAGATCTACAACAATCTAACCGATAAAAAGACACTCAATTACCCATAGCACCCTTATAAAACATACAGGTCTAGAATCCTACCTTAGTGAGTTCAAAACTTGATGCCTCGATCCACGTGCAAAACTGAGCTTCGCTAGAATCAAATTCTGATTGGATGGTTGTGTAGCCCACCGCGCCAATAGCAGGAGTCCGTTGTCTAACCGTCAGAAATCGAATCCCAAGCCCCCGAGAACTTAGAGAGAAGGTAGAGAGAAAAACGAAAAACTTAAGAGTTAAGTTTTGAAAAATATCTTTTAAAAATATCTTACTTCATATATTTATAGGCCTCAAAAGTATCTTTTTCTTAAAATATTCGAGATCCGCACCACAACGGCCCACGGCCCCGGGAACCTACCCCACATGCAAATCTAAGCCCGATCATGCATCAAAACCAGTAAAAACATTCTCGAAAGAAAACACGTAACGCGCGTCCAAAAATGCCGAAAAAGAAAACGGGTCAGGGTCTCACAACTCTACCCCCTTAAAGGAATTTCGCCCCCGAAATTCAACTCAAGGCCAAAACAACAAACCGTCGATCGCAATCGACATAGACATGCGAGATGGTCAGCCAAACCATTCCTAGGATATAGTCAAATAAGGTCAGGCATCCTAGACAATGGCCAACTATCTCACAGACACGGGATTTATAACACTTCCAACCTCACATCATCACCAACTACTGCCTCAACACAGCACACCATCCACATGATCCATAACCAACCCCAAACAGATGTCATGAAGAATTTTCCCAAGGCCTGCATACTCAGAAAATACCTTTGTGCAATGGAGAAGATCTACATCTGTATCATCTCGCACGGCCAGTGCCCTCAAAGAACCACGAGCTGCTAGAGAATACACTCGGGGAAACCCCACTCTGTCCTGTTCGCCAGAACTCGACGCTGTCGGCTGCCGCACCGACTGAACTGAAGCACCCCCACCTGTCGTTGCTCAGGAAGTTTGAACTGCTGGGTGCTGCTATCGATCTCGCACATACGAACCCTCAGGTGTGCCCACTATACTCGGCGCACTCTCCCTCTGGGGACAGTTCCTGCGAATATGTTCGTGCTGGCCACACCCATAGCAAATATGTTCCCTCCCCTGTGACTGACTCCATGAACCCTGGGACTGTCTTCGCTGTGGGCACTCTGACACACGATGCCCTGGCAGTCTGCACTAATAGCAAATCAACTCCCTCTACCTAACCTCCCAGATGAAGCCACTGATGGTGCTGGTGCTGAAAACTGCTGTGGTAACCCAAATGGGTGAAAACTAGTGCCAAAAGACCTCTGCCTCTTACTGGAACGCCCACCCGTCTGTGCCTCCGTCCCACTCTATGGTGTCCAGGCCTCCCTGAAAGCCCGAATCTCAATCATGGTGCTCTCCACCCTTGCTGCTGCCTCTACCAGCTCTGTGAACACCCGTAGTCCCAGCGCAACCACACGCTCCCTGATCGCCGACCTCAAGACCTGCTCAAACCTCATGGAATGCAGCTCATCTATGCTCACCAACTCCGGAGCAAACTGGGATAAGCTCGTAAACCTGGCCTCATACTACATGATGCCCATGGCTCCCTCGGTAAGAGTATAGAACTCCTCCCTGTACAAATCCCTCTGCGAAGCCAAGAAGTATTTCTCCAGAAATACTACTGTAAAGGCTGCCCAAGTAACTCCTGCAATAGTCCTGGCATACTTCCAGTAAGCGTGAGCAGCACCCCTCAATTGAAAGGTGCCAAAAGAAACCCACAACTCATCCTCCACAATCTGTAGCGTGTCAAGGATCCGTATCACCAACTCTAGCCACTCCGTCGCCACAATAGGATCAGGATCTCCAGCAAAAGTAGGCGGATCCATGCGTCTAAACTCCAGCATCGCCACAGTAACCCTCACCTCAGCTAAACGCGTTTCTAACTTGGCTCCCAAGTTTGTTAACCCAAACGCCCAAAGGCAAGATTACCACTCCGAAGATTCAACCCCCATGCTCACATATACACATTGTCCATATATCAAACTTGCTGAAATAATCATGTTATCAAAACGTATAAACACATGCAGTCAAGCACACGCAATCAACTTCACACGAGATACACCCTCTTCCCACAGCTCATAGGTATTCGAACCCAGAGTTCTGATACTAAGTTGTCACGCCCCAAACTCCGGGCCACATGAAATACCCATAAACAACCAAACATGATACCTAACCCGAGAATATACTCTCAATTTAAACCATACATGCATTGTATATAAACGTCAAACGGCAACATTACACGGCTCCAATACCCAAAAAAACATGTTATAAGCATACATGTAACAAAAAGACGAAAAGGGAGACTATAACTCTTTCGCTCCCAACCAGCAACCCCGAATCAGCGCGCGTGGTTGGTACCTAAAATTATTTTATCCCACACCGTGAGCCAAAACTCAGCAGAAACTAGACAAGCATGCAATATAAACAAAACATGCTAGGAAATCAAAGTGCAGTTTTAGTATAAACCAAAACCACCAGCTCACAACCAAGGAACCAACCCAAAACCACAAACCACCAGCCCACAACTTCTAGTCGACTAAACCCAATCCCCAGTCGACTGAAAAACACTGGAAAAGCCAAAATTTCCAAACACACGGTTCAGTCGATTGACCCTATTAGTTCAACCGACTGGACCCCAAGAACCACGATCCAGTCGACTGAACCTATGAGTTCAGTCGACTGAACCCACCTAGAAACTGATTCCATGCTACGGATTCAACCTCTAAACCCCTAAATCAAAGCCTCGAAACTCTCTTTTTACATCCTCAAACATACACACGCCTATGCCTAACACCAAGGCCACCACAAAAACACCCAGCACCCAATTTCATCCACGAAATTGCCAAAAATAAGGTTTTAAACCCAAAAACCTAACTTGATTGAAACTCAGATTTACAACAATCTAACTGGTAAAAAGACACCCTATTACCCATAGCACCATTTTAAAATATACAGATCTAGAATCCTACCTCGGTGAGTTTAAAACTCGACACCTCAATCCACGTGCAAAATCGAGCTTCACCAGAATCAAATTTAAACCGGATGGTTGTGTAGCCCACCGCGCCAATAGCAGGAATTCGTTGTCTGATCGTCAGAAACCAAACCCCGAGCCCCGGAGATGTTAGAGAGAAGGCAGAGAGAAAAACGAAAAACTTTGGAGTTAAGTTTTGAAAAATATGTTTTAAAAATATCTAACTCCAAATATTTATAAGCCTCCAAAACATCTTTTTTTGAAAATTTTCGAGATTCGTACCATAACAGCCCACGACACCGGAAACCTACCCTGCATGCATATCTAATCCCGATCATACATCAAAAGTAGTAAAAATATGCTCGAAAGAAAACACATAACGCGCATCCGAAAACGCCAAAAAAAAACGGGTCAGGGTCTCACAAAATGTTAGCTCAAGGACGATGAGTTGATTATAAAGTGAATCAAATGCGAGTACTGGTTATTATCTAGGCATGGCTCAATAATGGAAACTCAAAGATAATAGTATTTTCTAGGATTAAATTCCCGATATGGCCACCAATATGTCTTAGGTGTAGAAGGGTTATCCACGAACGACACTTGCCTATATTAATAGATGTCAAATACAAATAGATAGCTATTATATCACTGAGGGTATATGAGTATAGAAGGAAGGATATGCGAAGAACTTCAACCGAACACATTTAGAAGTTGACACAAATATTTAGGGCAAATGAGAAAGGAATTTATAAGGATGAAGTCATGGGGTTCAAATGGTGGCTCCCGATGTAATATTTGAAATTGTTCTTAATGCGTACTTCCGTCTACCCCCTTAATATGAAATAACTTGCTGCACTATTCTCTAGTCTTCGATCCCGATGCCTTTGTTCGTCTTTCACAGGTAGATTCTCCTCTGCCTCCGAACCCGATGGCATCGTAATTTGACCAGCTATATAACTTAGACATGGTAAATTTTAGTTCTTGTAAGTTATATATGATAACAATAATTAATACAAAATTTTCTATAAGTTATTTTTTTTTGGGTAATTAATTTTCTATAAGTTCTCTATATGACAGAACGTATAACTTTTCACAACCCAAGGCCTGAAAGTTCACTAAACTTAGGCTCAGATACCAAGCTGTAATGCCCTGATTTCTTGGCACTTTACGATATACATATAGGTATAATAAGAGTTATGCTAACATTTCATTCATAATTAACAGTAAACTACTACATTCATCAACATAAAGTTCTCTCGAAGATAGCTACAGATTAGATAAATACAATTATCCAGCACAAAGTATTTATTGAAGACACGAAAATTAAACTGATACACGAAGGAAAAACAACTCATAAGCGAGTACAATCTTGAATCAGTTCTTCGTATGCAGTCCATAATTCCTGTAGTTTCTGGTAATTGCCTTGCGCAGCAAAATCCTCTTAATCTTGAAATTCTACTTCACCACCTGCGGAATAAATGTCGTGATCGATAGACCAGAAGAAAACTCTAAAACCTTACTGGTCTAACTTGAAGCACATTCCAACTAAGAACCATCTCACAATAAAATTTTCATACATTCAACAGTTAAGACTTAACTAAGATTTATAAAGCATAACATCTATTCAGAACAACAAGATATGTTAAGGATGTATAAGATGTAATGAAGAGGTATGTTATGCACACGTCCAACCCGAGCATAGACCACAAATTAAAACGAAGGATTCCACACTGGGAATCTAAGAGATAAACTTCATTCGACAAATTGAACACTGAAGCCATCAATCGAGACTCGTTGTGAATAATAACTACATTACTCGATTACATACCGTAACTCTTTTATTCAATCACAACAGCGTGGGGTCTAATGCTAACTATAGGAAAAATTCAAAGTACCCATCTTAAGAGTTGTGATACCTTCGCTAATGTTAACCCAATGTCTAAGGTAAGATATAATGGAAAGCAGGGACTGTACTAAATCCAAGAATTTGAATGGCACCATTACATTTTCGTACATTAGGTTCCGTACACCAACTTTCCCGATCACAGCAGCATATAGTGCCGTTCCACTCAAAACGTAACACAGCTCAAGACGTATAGTTAGGGTCGTATACTAAAAATCATAATTTTGGTTTTAGTATTTAATTTTATTTATTAATAAAATTAATTTTTCTATTTTATGAGAATCTTAATGAGTAATGTATGCGTTTCATTATTTATTTAATGTTGTGCATGGGTGTGTTATATTCTATATTGTATTTAATCTAGTGTGTAGAGTTTGTTTATACGCAGAATATCAGAATATCAGATTATCAATTCTTGTAGAATATAATTTTTTTGGTTTACAGTTTAGATCGAATTGGCCACATCTTCTGTACGACTATAGTACAATATTTTAGTAGATCTGTCTTAATTATGGGAAACGGTAATTGTCTCGACAATTGTTTCGACTAATTGTGCAGTACACTTTGTGTATATTGAACAGGGCCAAGTTGGGGTAATTAATTTTGTACTAATTATATAAATTAATTTACATCATTGTGATTATTATAAGTGTTTATACTCTTAATCTCAAAATAATTATTATTTACGTATATTTAATATTCGTTATTTTGATTCATTTTGGATACAATCTTATATGGGTCTATAATCCCAGTGAGTTAGATAATAATATTAATTATATGGTGAATATTAATTATTGATGAAATTCACGTCCCAAAATATCAGAATTGATGATACCCCATAAGGAAGCTTATAAGTTTTGACCGAGCCAAAATTTACAAGTAGGTTTTATAATCCGACAGTCAAATATGGTTAGTGAAAGGCCTTAAGTGATTTTTTAAGAACCTGATTAAATATAATTATCAGTAATTTAATTTAATCAATGAGTATCTGTAATCTTAACGTGGGGAGAAAAAACAAGCATTTAATAACAAGAGCTCAAGTACTACGGTTTTGAGAATAAAGCTAGAAGTACAGTTATAATTTTTTAATGAAATTAATTATAATATATATTTTTAATAAAATGCTTCTGGATTGAGGTAGGATTTCATAATGGTATTGGAAGCCCATGTCTTATTTACTCCATAGATCCTTTATGTAACCTATTTATATGCTATTATAAAACCTAGCCGCCAAATATTTCATATAACGTTTTAGGGTTTTCACGTCTTGTGAATCCAAAGAATAGGCAACTAGACAGGTTTTGAAGAACATGATAGATCAAAATTCACTCTTTGTTTATATTTTGCTTCGGGGATACAACAGAAGGCTGGTGTCAAAGATTTGACGAGAAGTCAAAATTCGTGGCGGATTGCTGACTGAAAGTTGTTGCAGTAACCGAAATTATCCAACCAGATTTTAAAAGGTATAATTTTAAAACTAACTTTGGGAGTATTATCAAATTTTATTTTGATTGTTCGATATCAAAAAGATTTGATCTAGAGCCAATTTCGACGTTTTTCCGTCCGAATATTTTTTGACTAAGATTACAGAGATAATTTTAGGATCTTGGCAGTTTGTTCCAACAATTAGTATCAGAGCTATTTTTGATGATGTATAATTTTATCATGAGTTCGGGTAGATTTATTATGCTAACACTATTTTGCAGGCAATCTAACTTCAGCTTTTAATGGTCATTGTTTTGTATGTTTGATTGTATGGCTTAATTATTATTAAATAATTTTTTTAACTACAAGGGTTCATCGTGGTAGATTGATTGTAAACTCCTCAGAGGTATATGATCAATATAAAAAAAATAATTATTTTTTAATTTTTAGTTCTTGTATTTTGGTTTCTATGTAATCGAAAGTTAATAGAACAAAGAACATCGAAGAACAGGTTGAATAAAAATCTGCGACAATTCCAAGCGATCCTAGAGGAATAAATCGATGCAAAGTTTAATTCATGGATGCATTGGGAATCAATGTTCAAGCCATATGAATGCTTTAGTAATGATTCATTCCTGATAATTCCACCCACACTTGGCATAGTAATTCTTGAATCAAAGCACTGGCCTTTGATTATCACCAAAGCCTTGGAGAAAAAATGGATTTACAATCATGGGATTCCACCTGACAAACAATAATCCCAAACGGTTTAAGGAAAAACAAAAGCCATGTGTGTTATCACCTTGGATAATCATGGATGCTTTTGTTATTAAGTTTAGTGCCACGTTATTATGATTCATGATGGCCTGGGGATCTACTTTTAGAGCCACGGTCCAGAATGAATTAAAAAGTTGCAGCAAGCATAAACCGCAAACAGCTAATGCGGCGCAGAATGGATTGTGCGCTGCGCGCGCGGGGGCCCGGTGTGCTTGGTGGCGAATGGTGGTAGCGGCAGCTGTTTGGTGGGTACAGCGGTTGTAGTGTTTCAATGGGACTTTAATTTGCAGAAACTAAGTTTTACAAAATATGTGGTTAGCTGCAAAGTTCGGACATAAGACTAAAATTCTAATTTTGACAAAATTATAGGCTTTTTTGGATGAATAGAAACTCTTTAGTGGAAGAGTTTTAGATAGGCCATAAAAATTACAATTTAATGTATTTATTTATTTATTTAAATGAGTGGATGCTTTTATTTCGGCTAATTTGTTCTGTTATGTTTTAATTAATTTTGATTAATTCAAAATTATTTTTATGTAACGGAAAAAATAAAATAAAATTTTCTTTAATTAAGATTATTTTTAAAAAAAATTGGAGTTTTATTTGTTACATAAAAACACATTCAAAGATGATTTTTTTTAAATCGAATATCTTGGAAAACATGACGGTTAGTTTTAAATTTTTTGAATTAATTAAAAGAAGTTTAATTTTAATAAATTATTTTTTTTGAAATATTTGTAACAAAAAATAATAAATTAAATTCTTTGTTTTTATTTAAAATTAATATTTTAGATAAATAGAATTTAAAATTTTTATTTGTTACACATAAAACACGTAAAGATGGTTTAAAAATCGAAATCTTTTGCAACGTGTAATTTTCAAAAATTATAAATTTATTTTAATTAAATAAATTTTCTAACTCTCAAGAATATTTTAAAAACTGAGTGGGTGGAGAAATTTATTCACAAATAAATTCAGCGCTCTCCATCACTAGTTCGTAAGTAATGTAATTAATTTTGCATGTTATGTCACGCTTTCACGTGAAAGCCTACCAAAACACCATTTATGAAAATAAGATTTCTTGTCATGCCCCAAACTCTGGGTCACGCGAAGAGCCACCGAACAACCACCAAAACTGGCCCAACACAACGGATGAAAACCCAAAAGCCTAAACAAGGCAAAAACATTTGTAAAACGTACTACCTATGGTTTATTTAATATAAAAGAGTAGCCCAAAAGACTACGGTTACATCCCCAAAAGCCAAGCCTTGAAAATAAAATACATGTTTTAAATGAGAAAAACCTTTATTTTGAAAAGAAGCTTAAGACCATTCTAAAATCTCCTTCGAAGCATAATAGTTTGAATGAAGTATAAACCATTTGAAAACCCCGTTTGTATATCGTTGAACCCAACAATAAAAAAACGTAGTAAGGAACTACGGAAAACGACAACCCACCCATGGTTCTCTCGAAAGCATAAAACATGTGTACATTCACAAGAATTACATAAGCTTGAAATATGTTACAACCAACATGAAGTATATACAGAAAGGTATAAACTACCTACAGAGACCAACAACAGGGTTTATCATCAGCCACCTTCGGGCACCTCAACCTACAGGACCATCTTCACCTGAAAAGGTTTTAAGACAAAATTTCACACCGTGAGCCGAAACCCAATAGGAAAATACAATAAAGCTATAAAGCAGGTTTTTCCACAGGAGCCAAAAAGGTTTTTCCAACCCAAAACCACAAGTTTTTCCATCAGGCTAACACGGGGTCTCAAAACGATTTTACTTCGTAAACGCCCACATTTCCATCTTTAAAACCATGCATATAAACAATGCAGATAACGTTTTCATAGTTAAAGAAAAGCAGTAACCGAAACGTTATTTTCCACTCGGATCACACATCAAGGAACGATAAAAGATATTTTCCACTCGAAACACACACAGTCGAGGAAAATAAATGGTAAAATCAGTATGCTCTACTCGGGCCACACCACCGAGGAGAATGATAAAACGATAAAACAGTATGCTCCACTCGGGCCACACCACCGAGGAGAATGGTAAAACAAAATCCTATGTACCGACTCTGTCACAAGAGGACAAAGGTAGCAACTACAAACTCTTGCCTAGCCCCTTTACCCAATCCCTACACATCGTAGAACCGGTTAGGTAAATGTAAGTACTATACGAAGCCACCACAACGTAAAAACCTAGTTTACGGGTTTAACAACCAAATGGAACAAAGTACCTAACTACCTTCTTTACGGGAACTACCCTGAAGGAACAAAAGGTATCTACTTTACGCACGTTTTCAGACTTCCATCGAGGGCAACTCGTGCCAAATACCAGTTATCTCGGTACATCTAGAGAATCATTTTAACCAAATCAAAACATTTTCACATTTATTCATTAAAGATGTATAAAGATCCATCCATCAACAAGGAGATCAAACCAAAAACAATTCCAAAGATGAGACTCAACCCCAAAGGTTTAGCTCTAAACCTCCGAAAACATGTTTCTCAAAGTTTTCTCAAAACTCCATTTTCAAACCATCCTTTTGAAAACCACGAATATCTATTTGGAAAACATAAGACCTCACAATTCCATAGGATAAACATCACATGAGAAAAACCAGATCCAAAAACATCAAAATTCTCAAAAGTGCCCAGATCGCTCGTTCGGTTTCAAACCAGTTTCGATTTCTCGAAAACAGCAGCAGGTTTTTTAACATAAAAACTTGTTTAAACCAAAAAATCAAGCCTTCAAACATCTGTTTTGATACTCATGGGTGTACACAAACCCCAAAACAACCATATAGACTCGATATAAACTATCAAAACCCGAAAGGGATTTTCAAAATCGGATTTCGTCCCACCAAAACGATGAAAAACGATTTTAAACCAAAAATCCGATTTCTCAAACATAAACACCCATTTTGAAAACTATGAACATCCATAAGTTCATAACATGTAATAAACCAACTAAAAGCGAACAACATGCTTTTTATCCAAACAACGTGGTTTAAACATGAAAAATAGCCTTTAAAGCATTTTCAGGCAATATCACTCGGTTAAAACACCTATAATTGCATATATCACCTTTAAACATCTGTACAGTCTAGGATCCTACCTCATAGGGTCACAAACCCAAAGCTTTACCAACCGGTGAAAAGCCAAAGCCATCGAAACACGATTTCATTCGGATGAAAGTGAAGCCCACGGCGAGTACATCAAGGATTCTCCCTCCAACGGACATGGAAAGCTCCAAGGAGCTCCAAAATCAAAACCCTAGGTCACCCTTTAGCTTTAGAGAAAGAGGAGGAAAGTGGAAAATGAGAAATCCAACCTAAAACCTGTAACTTATAGCTTCTGTTCGATACAAACCGTTCGATCCGTCAAAAGACCACTCGAGCGGACTCCGCAACTACACTATTAGCCCAACTTCAAACGAGCATATCTCCCTTGTCTGAACTACAAATAGGGTCATTATTGTACTCATACTGAAGCCCCAGATGTCTACTTTCCAATGGTTCAAACCTCATACCAAAATTCATTTTTTAATAGGAGTTATGATCAAATTAGTAAAGGTATATCACTTTTCGTTACACGCTTTTCACATATTTTTGTCCAGACATCTCTTAGAACCTCATATTCTTCCCCGAACATATCTTTCACGCATATCCATGCTCAAAACACTCACCCACAACATCACCAAGGTCATGTTTCTACTTCTACTCCCATCAACACTTAATTCATTTTTTTAGAAAAAAGAAACTCGTCGGGGTCTCACATTTCTAGTTGGAAAACCATCAACTCAAAATATATAGCATTTGGATAAAATGTACCTAGGGTTCTTCTCTCATAAACAATAAACATACAATTCCATATATGCATAAGTATATTACCTTAAGGCATACAAAACTTGCCTTCAGAAACAGGCATCGCATGTAATACTACATGTCACAAAATCAAGAAAAACTACAGCAAGTCTTCCGTCACCACGGGCATCTAGGTCAACTTGTCATGTTCACATATACCTGAAAAAGTTTTGCACAAAATCCCACACCGTAAACCGAAGCCCAATAGAAATAGAGTATAAAGCTATAAAGCAGGTTATGCAATTATAAGCATAAAGACCCAACCATAGGTGTCAAAAAGGATTTTTCCATCCTGAAAACCACAAGTTTTCCATCAGGTCAACACGAGCCTCAAAATGGTTTTACTTCATAAAACCCCATGTTTTCATCTTTAAAACCATGCATATCAATAGTGTAGATATCAGGTGACAATTAAGGGAAAACAGTAACCAAAAACCTAATTTTTCACTCAGATCACACCACCGAGAACAAAACATTATTTTCTCACTCGAAACACATAATTGAGAAAAATAAAACGATAAAATGAACCCTATGTACCGACTCTGCCACACACATGGACAAAGGTAACAACTATAGACTCCTTCCCATTACTCAAAAATTGCTCAGGGCCTACTAAGTAATGACAAGTTCTGTACGGAGTCACAACAATGTAACCACTTAGTTTACAGGTTCAAGACCCGAGGGTACTAAGCACCCACCACCTTGCTTATGGGGATTAACCTGAAGGAACGCAGGGACCTACACTGTGAACATTTTTGGACTTCCATCGAGGAGCAATTGTAGCCCAACTCAACACACACTGTCACGGCACATCTATAGAATCATTTAAAAACCAGTACGTAGCTCAACTACGAAAAATCGTAAAACAGTTATACATTAACATGTATAAAAAGAGATCTAGTGGCCCACCGCCACATCATCCATAAACATTGAGATCAAACAACATTGAAAACAGATTTCCATCAAAACATTTTAAAAAGCTGAGACTCAACTCCGAGGGTGAACTCCAAATCTCCAAAAACACTTTTTTCACAAGTTTCACGAACCTCCATTTTCAAAACCCACCTTATTGAAAACTACCGAATCAACACATCCGAATCATGAAATAAACCAAGAAAGGCGTAAAAATATACTTTTTACTTGAAAACAAAGGTTTAAACATAAAAACAACATTTTATGGATTTTTTACCTGGTGAAAAAGCATATAATTGCATGTAACACCCTTTAACAACCATGAAGTCTAGGATCCTACCTCGGTGAGTCAAAACTCGAAGTCTTGAAATTCAAACTTTATCAAAATGAGAATCCGTCTAGATGAATGCGAAGCTTACGTCACGTATAGCAAGGATCCACAAACAAACTATAAAAAATTAAGTCCTGGGCCTTCAAAATCTAGAGAGAAGACAGAGAAAACGAGAAATTTAGTCAAGAAGTTATGTTTTTAAAATATCTCCAGCCCTTGGATATTTATAGAACACGAAAAAACCACCCTCCAGTCGACTGACGTGCCTTGTCCAGTCGACTGAATGGACCCACTGTCGACCCAGTCGACTGGATCCTCCAGCCCAATCAACTGGACTACTGTGGAAACACGGTCCTTTGCGTTAAATTTGTTTTTCAGCCGAAAGACTTGCCAAATAAGCCTTAACTAAACCCGAGAAAGCGTAAAACACATCTACACATGCTGTTCTATAACAATGAAACATAAATTATTCACTGAGAATATACATATACTGAACGAAACACGTCAAATATATATATAACTCAAAATGAAATGGATTCGGGTCTCACAACTCTCCCCCCTTAAAGAATTTTGCCCCCAAAATTCATAACAAGGTCACGAGGTAAACAACTCTGAGGAATCTAGTACAAACCCCAAACTCAAGCTCCAACGTTGCTTCTTCAACCCCGTAATAAAGCCATAGGACCTTGACATGAGCAATTATTCTCCCTCTCAACACTTGCTCCTTTGTGTCTAGAATCTTCACTGAACGCTCCTCATAAGTAACATCCTCATCAAGCCGCAACTCAGCCCAATCTAACACATGTGAAGGGTCAGGTTCATACATTTGAAGCACAGAAGCGTGGAACACACTGTGCACAGACGCCAACTGTGGTGGCAAGACCAGACGGTATGCTACCACTCCAATCGGTTCCAGGATCTCAAAAGGTCCAATAAAGCGCGGTGATAGCTTCCCGCTGCGGCTAAACATCATCAAGACTTTGCTTGGCGAGATCTTTAGAAACACGTGATCCCCCATTGCAAACTCCAACGGTCTTCTCCTCTGATCTGCATAACTCTTTAGGCGGCTCTGAGCGGTCACTAGGCATTGGCAAATCACGGTAATCTTCTCTGTCATCTCCCGCACCAAGTTGGGTCCCAAGACTGGTTTCTTCTACATCTGTCCAACACACTGGTGACCTACACAGCCTATCATACAAAGCTTCATACGGTGCCATTCCTATATTGGACTAGTAACTACTGTTGTATACAAACTCTGCCAATGGTAGATGATCCTCCCACGAACCCCAAAAATCAAGGACACGAGCCCTCAACATATCCTCTAGAATCTGTATGGACCTCTTAGATTGACCATCCATCTGGGGGTGAAAAGCCGTACTGAACATCAAGTTTATCCCAAAAGCCTCCTGATGACACTGCCAAAATCTCAATGTGAAGCGCGGCTCTCGATCAGAAACAATAGACTCAGTTTATCCACCGAATCCTTCACACGGATGGGAAGAAAGTGTGCAGACTTCGTCAACCTATCAACCACAACTCCTACAGCGTCGTGACCCTTAGGTGATCGAGGAAGTCCCGACACAAAATTCAGCACGATATTCTCCCACTTCCACTCTGTTTTTGGCAACGACTATAACAATCATGTTGGTCTCTGGTGTTCTACCTTTACCCTTTGACAGGTAAAGCACCGAGAAACGAACTGAAGCACATCCCGCTTCACTTCTGTCCACCAGAACTGACGACGTAGGTCATGATACATCTTCGTGCCTCCTGGATGCACTACATGACGAGAATGATGGCACTCATTTAGTATATTAGCACGACATGACTCTGGTATAAACAACCACCCAGTCAATCTCAAACTCTGATCTAAACTCACAACCCATCCCACTGTGTCCTCTCCACTTACAACACGATCTTGTATCATCTTTGCCTCCTGATCCATCTACTGGACCTCTAGCACACGTGTAATCAACGCAGGTCGTGAAATTTTCAAAAATAAGGTGACACCCATCGCTATTTCCCCGAGACACAAATCAAACTCCCAAACCTCTCCAAGCATGTCCCACTCACGTATAGCCACAGAAGCTAATGACTCATGAGATCTTCTACTAAGAGCGTCAGCCACTACATTGGCCTTCCTTAGATGATGCTGCAAGTCAAAATCATATTCTTCCAACAACTCCATCCATCGTCGTTGGCGCAAGTTAAGGTCTTTCTGCAAAAATAAGTATTTCAAGCTCTTGTGATTGAAAAAAACCTCAAAGTGCTCACCATAAAGATAGTGACGCCATGTCTTCAAGGCAAAGACCACGGCTGCCAACTCCAGATCGTGTGTCGGATAATTCTTCTCATGCGTCTTCAACTGTCGAGAACCATAGGCTACAACCTTACCTCCCTGCATCAGGATACAGCCTAAACCGTCATGTGATGCATCACAGTACGCTGTATATCCCAAGCCTCGCTTTGGAATAATCAACACTGGCGCGCTAGTCAACCTCGTCTTCAACTCCTGGAATGCCGACTCGCAGGACTCATTCCAAACGAACACAACTCCCTTTCGCGTAAGACGTGTCATCGGCGCGGCGAGTTTTGCAAAATCATTCACAAACCGTCGATAGTAACCTGCTAGGCCAAAAAAACTACAGATCTCAAAGACATTCTTCGATCGTTCCCAACCCATCACAGCATCAATCTTCGACGAATCCACTGCTACTCCATTTGTTGACACTACAAATCCAAGAAATCTCACCTCAGACATCTAAAACTTGCACTTCTCGAACTTTGCATACAAGCAATGCTCCCTCAGAGTCTGTAGAATAATACGTAGATGGTCCTCATGCACCTCCTTCGTGGATGAATAGATAAGAATATCATCCACGAACACTACCATAAAACTATCCAAATATGGATGGAAGATCCGATTCATCAAACCCATAAATGTCGCAAGAGAGTTCGTTAGACCGAACGACATGACCAAAAACTCATAGTGACCATAACTAGTCCGAAAGGCGGTCTTTGCTATGTCCTCATCCCTAATTCTCAATTGATGGTATCCTGATCTCAAGTCAATCTTCTAGAAGCAACTCGACCCCTTCAACTAATCAAACGAGTCATCAATCATTTGCAGAGGATACTTATTCTTCACCGTTACTTGATTCAACTTTCGGTAGTCGATACACAATCACAAGGATCCATTCTTCTTCTTAGCAAAAAAGAATAGGAGCTCCCCATGGCAAAGTACTTGGGCATACAAACCCCCTATCAAGCAATTCATGAAGTTATACCTTGAGTTCGCGCAACTCAGTTGGTGCAAAGTCATAAAACAGAAAAAATTTGGAAGCAGCTCCTAGAACCAGATCAATAGAAAACTCTACCTTATAGCTCAACAGCAACTCAAACAGATTGTCATGAAAGATATCTGGATAGTCGCAAACCACCGGGGGTAACTCTCATCAAACCCTAACCACCTCATCCAACATGAGAGCTGAAAAAAGGAAACCTAGGTTACCCTGGTTCCGCACAACACTGAGCATATACATCAAACCCTCATCCCGGTCACCCACAAAACAAAAATAATCTCCCACCGGTGTACAAATCGTTACCCTCCGTCGATCACAATCGATAAAGGCACGATAGGTGGTCAGCCAATCCATCCCTTGGATGACATCAAACGTGGTCATGTCTAGAATGATAAAATTGAACGCTAAACAACGATCGGCGACCTCCAACTCACAGGATCTACAAATATGACTCAACATCACACTCCCACTGACTGGGGTCTCCATGCTTAAAGCACTACCTAACAAGTTTGTTTTCAACCCCAATGCAGATGCAAAAGCAGAGGACATAAATGAATTCGATGCTCCTGTGTCGATAAGAACACTGGTCCATGATCTATAGATTAGGAGAGTACCTCTAATCATGGATTGGTAGCAACAGCATCGTGCATGATTGGTGCTCTGGATGGACTAGGATCTGCAAGAACATATGCTTTGGCGTGTCCACTGTGGCCTTAAATCGTAGACTGTCTGCTCGACTGTACTGAGGAGCCCCCTTCTGCAAATCTAGATGGCTGGCATACTAGGGAAGATGGGGTAATAGGTGCTCCAGCTGTACTCCGTATACTCTCCCTCCTCGAGGGCAGTTTCTATGGATGTGCCCAGACTGACCGCACTCAAAACATACTACTAGCTCCCTCCCCTGCGCCTGCGCCTGCGACTGCGACTATGCCTGAATAGGCGCTAGAATCTGGCATTCTGCCGCACGATGCCCTAGCTGTCTGCATCTACGATAAATAAGCTCCCTCTGCTCTGGCCTTTCCATTGAGACTACGGGAGGCTTGGGTGAAGAAAACTATGGCTGATACAACCCCATCGGATAAGAACTCTGACCAGATATTCGTCGATGCTTGTCCTTGTGTCCCTGGGACTGTGCACGTCCCCCATCCTACTGACTCCTACTATCTCTGTTTCTCTGTGTCTCGTTCAGGGTGTCTTCCACTTTCATGGCGGTCTCCACTAACTCTGTATAAACTTGCATCCTGAATGTTGCTACTCTATCTCGGATAGTGGGCCTCAAACCCCTTTTGAATCTCTTCGCCTGAAACTCTTCAGTTGGCACAATCTCTTGTGCAAACCGAGATAAACTAGTGAAATTAGCCTCGTACTGGACTACCGTAATGGTTCCCTGGGTAAGGAAACGGAAGTCCTCTCTGTAACGATCTCTCGAAATCGCGGGAAATTATTTCGCCAGAAATACCTTTGTGAACGCCTCCCAAGTGCCTCATACTGTAGCCCTTGCAAACTTCCGCCACATATGAGCACTCCCCCTTAGCTGGAAGGCAGCAAATGTAACCCTCAATTGTCTTCCTCTATCTAAAGCGTATCCAGAATCCTGGTAACCAGCTCCAGCAATTCAGTGGTTACCGTGGGATTGGGATCCCTAGAAATGGTAGAAGGGTTTAGATAGCGGAACTCGCGCATTACGACCGTTGCCCTCGGTTCTGGTACGCTCTCCCTTCCCCTAGAGGCCTCAGCTAGCCGTCGAATGGAGCTTACCATCTCACGCAACAGATCTACTCCGTCAACAGGTCCTTGGGGTACATTGGCATCCCAGTATCTGGGACTGGAACATCCCTTCGACCACATCCACGGCCTCGACCACTGCCCTGTCCGCCCCGTGTGGACATAACTCCATACGAAAACAACATAACAGGATAAGCTTCTATAAAACATGTTATTGCTAACGTAAAAGACATAACACACATAAGCATGCTAACACATAACCACTTAAGATTATGTTAACACGTCTCACATACTGAGGAGAACTGACAAGAATGACTCGTCACTTTGGATAACCTACTTAGATTCCTTGCTAGAAATCACATCCGCGAAACATGTTTCTAACTTGGCTCCCAAGTTTGTTAACCCAATCGCCCAAAGGCAAGACTAATCAATCTTAAGGTCCAACCTCCATACTCACATATACACAACAAGCTATCATGCTGAACAGGCTTTCATGCGTATGTTAGAAAACGCTTAAGAACATGGAATCAATTACACGCATATCCTCATAAGGTGATGCACCCTCTTTCCCATGGCTCGTAGGTATTCGAATCCAAAGTTCTGATACCAAGTTGTCACGCCCCAAACCCTAGGGTCACGTGAAAATCCACCAAAACACCGTTTATGAAAATAAGATCTTTAGTTGGAAAACCATCAACTCAAAATAGACAGCATTTGGATAAAAAGTACCCAAGGTTCATATCTCAAAAACAGTAAACATACAGTTCCATACATGCATAAGTATATCACCTCAAGGCATACAAAACTCGCCTTTAGAAACCGGAATTGCATGTAAGACAACATGTCTCAAAAATAAGAAAAACTACAACAAGTCTTCTGTCACCACGGGCATCTAGGTCAACAACTCATGTTCACCTATACCTGAAAGGTTTGTACAAAAGCCCACACCATGAGCCGAAGCCGAATAGAAATAGATTACAAAACTGTAAAGCAGGTTATGCAATCATATGCATAAAGACCCAACATAGGAGTCAAAAAGAATTTTCCATCTTGAAAATCACAAGTTTTCCATTAGGCCAACACGAGCCTCAAAATGGTTTTACTTCATAAAATCCCACGTCTTCATCCTTAAAATCATGCATATCAACAGTGCAGATATCATGCGACAATTAAGGGAAAACAGTAACCAAAAACCTAATTTTTCACCCGAATCACACAACTAAGAATAAAATGTTATTTTGCCACTCGAAACACACAACCGAGGAAAATAAAACGATAAAATTAATTCTATATACCGACACTGCCACACACATGGTTAAGGGTAACAATTATAGACTTCTGTCCATTACTCTAAAATTTCTCAGGGTTTGCTAAGTATTGACAAATTCTATACGGAGTCACAAGAATGTAGCCACGAAGTGGTGGCAAACACCAGTGGCCTGGAGCTGCTAATTTCCCACTTCCACCCAAGGATCATACCCTGGGGTCCCCTTCTCCACTTAACTACCCAAAATAAACAAAAAACAACGTAACCACTTAGTTTACAGGTTTAAGAGCCGAGGATACCTACATTGCGCACGTTTTTGAACTTCCACCGACGAGCAATTGTCGCCCAACTCAACACACACTGTCACGGCACATCTATAGAATCATTTAAAAACGAGTACGCAGCTCACCTACGAAAAACCGTAAAACGGTTATACATTAACATGTATAAAAAGCAATCTAGTGGCCCACCGCCACATCATCCATCAATATGGAGATCAAACAACATTGAAAACAGATTTCCATCAAAACATTTTAAAAAGGTAAGACTCAACCCCGAGGGTTAGCTCTAAACCTCAAAAAACACGTTTTTTCACAAGTTTCATGAACCTCCATTTTCAAAATCTATCTTTTTGAAAACTACAGACATCAATACATCTGATTCATGAAATAAACCAAGAAAGGCGTAAAAATATACTTTTTACCAGAAAACCAAGGTTTAAACATGAAAACAACATTTTATGCATTTTCTACCTAGTGAAAAAGCATATAATTACACGTAACACCCTTCAACAACTATACAGTCTTGGATCCTACCACGGTGAGTCAAAACTCGAAGCCTCAAAAGTTGAATTTTGTCAAAATGAGAATTCATCAAGATGAATGCGAAGCTTACATCACGTATAGCAAGGATCCACAAAAAAACTAACAAAAAATCAATCCCCGTGCCCTCAAAATCTAGAGAGAAGGTAGAGAAAACAAGAAACTTAGACGAGAAGTTATGTTTTTAAAATATCTCCAGCCCTTGGATATTTATAGAACACGAAAAAACCACGCTCCAGTTGACTGACATGCCTTGTTCAGTCGACTGAATGGACCCACTGTCGACCCAGTCGACTGGTTCCACCAGTCCAGTCGACTGGACTGCTGTGGAAACACGGTCCTTTATGTCAAATAGGTTTTTCAGTCTAAACACTAGCCAAACAAGCCTTAACCAAACCCAGGAAAGCGTAAAACATATCTACACATGATGCTCTACAACAATGAAACATAAATCATTCACTCGGGATATACATATACTGAAAGAAACATGTCAAATATATATATATAACTCAAAATGAAACGGATTTGGGTCTCACATGTTAGCATTAGGGCCTTCCTCTCCATCAGACATAATTAATTACGGGATCACTAGAACGAACCTCCTTTAGAGATAATTTTAGGTAATTATTAGTGTGAATCATTTTTCCATCTAAATGGTTCATTACAAAGCGATTGATTTGAGATTAAGTGATGGTTTACATTTAGCTATAATAATAATATTCTCTCTATCTAAGTCACTCTATTATTTATAAAACCAAAACTATGTCAGCTATTTAATTTTTACTTAGCAAGGTCTATTACTTAAATAGTAAAATTAATAAGAATCGACCTGTCTGGACAAATGATGAATTGTAGACGTCTTTCCCATCGATGCATGCTATTTACGGTGTAGTAGGTTGTTAGTGAATTTTTCTTAAAATAGTAAAACGAACCGATTTTAAAATAAAATACAATGTTTTTCTCATCGTAATTAATAATTTTTAATTATGTGATTCTTTAGGTAAAATGTCTTTAAATCCTCTCGCGACTATACTCAAAGAAAACAAACTCACGGGTGTTGCATATGTTAACTGGAAAAGAAATCTAGATATTGTTTTAACTGCTGATGGTGTTCTTAGGAAGTCAAAGAATGTGTTTGTTTCTGAAAAATGCTATTTCTTCTCTAAGCTGAAATGCATGAAGAAGAAAAAGATTTAAAAATAGGGTGGCACAGGTTTTAAGGCAATTAGTAGGGCACAGACTGGTGTAAAAAAGTCAAAAGCAGATATTTTCACTGCAACTAGACATGACACTAGAAAAAGTAATGTTCAGTTTATCTTGGCAAGTAAAATAACAAAGATAATTCATGTTCACTAGTTGTGGAAACATGTTTAGCGGTGTTATCTACCGGTACCTGGTGTATAGATATAGGAGCCACTAATCATATATGCAATTCTTTATAGAGGTTCTAGGAAATCAAACAACTCAATGATGCAACGATTTACCTGCATATAGGTAATAATACAAGGGTGGCAGCAGTTGTAGTGGGAGATATCACTCTTAGTTTTAGTAGAGATCGAATTTTAATATTGAATGGTTATCTTTATGTACCTTCAATTAGAAGAAATTTAATTTCTATTTCTAAATTGATTAAAGACGAATATTTGATTTATTTTAATAACTCTGTAGTTATTAAAGATAATAAATGGTTTATCTGTTCTCGTACATTAGTGGATGATCTTTATGTGATTACTCCAATCTCTCCTATACTGCGATGGAATGAATTAAATAATACATCTAATTCACCATTTAAGATAATTGAACCATTTTTAATGAACCAAACATATCTTTGGCACTTATACCTAGGTCATATTAATCTGAAAAGAATAAATAGACTAGTTGAAGATGGACTTTAGAGTTTACTGGAAGTAGAGGCACTTCTAGTCTGTGAATCTTACATGGAGGGTAAAATGATTAGGAAACCTTTTTAGGCTAAAGGCTATAGAGTTAAAGAACCGTTGGAACTGGTTCACTCTAACTTATGTAGATATATGACTATCCGAACTAGAGGTGACTTTGAGTACTTTGTCACTTTTATTGACGATTATTCAAGGTATTGATACATTTATTTAATGTACCGTAAGTTTGAATGTTTTAAAAAATTCAAAGTATTTAAGGCAAAAGATGCCTCTGGAAAAATGTATCAAGACACTTCGGTCTGACTGTTGTGACGAGTACCTCTTATGAGAATTTAGAGATTATTTTTCAAAGGAGGGGATTATATCCTAGTTGACTGCATTGGGCACTCCATAGAAGAATAGTGTAGCAGAAAGAAGGAATATAACTCATATGGAGATGGTGAGGTCTATGATGAGTTATTCGGACTTATCTAACTTGTTTTGGGGATTTACATTGAAGACAGCAGCTTATATTCTGAACTTGATACCTTATAAATCTTTTACTCTCATAAAATTGTGGACCTGGCTATGGGGGTGTCCAGCACACGCGCTGAAAGGAAACACGGATAAATTAGAATCGAGAACGGAAGTCTGTTTTGTTATTTGATATTCCAAGGAAATGAATGGTGGTTCGTTTTATAATCCTAAGGATTAGAAAGTCATTGCCAATGCCAATGCTCGAATCTTAAAAGAGGATTATGTAATAGACCACAAACCCAAGAGTAGAAATGTTCTGGAAGAGCAGAGAGGAAATACCAGTAGTACAATAGAAGCGTCATGGGAAAGTGTCATCGATATCCCATTGCCTTGTCGTACTAAGAGAATTATCGAGACACGTGCAGATCCTGAACCAGATCATGGTGCTACCATTAACATGCCAGTTTCACAACCAGATGAGCATGTGAGTAATGGGTCACAGGGTTCAGAATCAACATAGCATGTCAGTGGTAGTACACAAACGCGGCTAGTGCCTCCTCGTAGTGGGAAGATTGTTCATCCACCCGATTGGTATATGTTCTTGAAAGACTCTTTTGATATGATTCTGAAAGAACTAGATACTGAACCCTGTAACTACAATGAAGCACTCCAAGATAAAGATGCAAAATTATGACAAAGGGCTATGAATTTATAGATGAAGTCTATGTACTCTAATCAGGTTTAGAAATTTATAGAACCACTTGAAGGGATAAAACCCATCAGATGTAAGTAGATCTATAAGAAAAAGAGAGGAGTAGACAGGAAGGTGGAAACCTTTAAAACTGGGCTTGTTGTAAAAAGGTTTACTCAAAAAGAAGGAATTTATTATGAGGAGACATTTTCGTCGTTATCCATACTTAAGTCTATCCAGATTCTCATATCCATTGCGGTTTATTTCGATTGCAAAATTTAGAAAGTGGACGTTAAGACATCTTTTCTTAACGAAAGTCTTGACGAGTGTATCTATATGGTACAACTAGACGATTTCATAGCAAAGGGCCAATAGCACATGTTGTGCAAGTTTAATAGATCAATTTATGGACTTAAGAAACCATCTAGGTCTTGAAATACTCAGTTTGCTCAGTCTATTAAGTCTTATGATTTTGATCAAAGTTCTGACGAGTCCTGTGTGTACAAGAAGCGTGAGAAAAACGTGGTGGTATTTCTAGTACTTTACGTGGATAATATTTTGCTTATTGAAAATAATGTGAGGGTGTTATCTTCAGTGAAGGTATTATTATCCGGCCAGTCACATTTTTGGGAGAAGCCAGTCACATTTTTGATATGAAAAATATGGGAGAAGCCAGTCACATTTTTGGGATCAAGCTTATACGAGATCGAAAAACATAGGATGTTGAGCTTATCACAAGCTACTTATATTGATACCGTCTTTACTCATTTTAGCAAGAAAAATTCCAAGAAAGGGTTTCTCCCTTTTTAGCATGAAATTACTCTATCCAGAGATCAATATCCTAAAACACCTGATGAGATAAAAAAGATGAAGACGGTTCTTTATGCTTCGGCAGTAAGAAGCCTTAAGTATGCTATGCTTTGCACTAGACCCAACATCTGTTTTGCCGTTGGCGTAGTTAACAGATATCAGTCTAATCCATGGCACGAGTATTGGATAGAGGTAAAACATATAATCAAGTACCTAAAAAGCACTAGAGATTATATGTTGGTTTATCAAGTAGATAGTGTAGTACTTTTATTGTACACGTGTTAGGGTTGGTATACTGAAAATTATGTTTTTAGTATTTAATTTTATTTTTTAATAAAATCAGTTTTCCATTTTATGAGAATCCTTATGAGCAATGTATGTATATCATTTTTTTGTCATGCATGAATGTCCGATATTCTGTATAGTATTTAATCTAGTGTATAGAGTATGACTTACACACAAAAGACCAGATTTTAAGTTCTTACAGAATATAAGTTTTATGTTAACAGTTTAGATGGAAATAGAAATACCATTGGTATGACTGTGGCACAGAGTTTTAGTAGGTCTGTCTTGGTTACGGGGAACAGATAATAGCATTGTCTATTGTTCCGATTCACTGTGCCAGTACACTTTGTGTATTGAACGGGACATTTAGGGTAATTAATTTAGTACCGACTACTGACTATGTAAATTAATTGACACCCCAAGAATATTATGAATAGTGCTTATCCTCTTAATCCTGAAATAATTATTGATTTGCATATATTTAATATTCGTTATTTTGATT
>JAULJZ010210357.1:0-18704 GCA_032270985.1 Heliamphora pulchella | reverse complement strand
AATTACAGTTCACACCACTAAAGAACTATAATTGCACTCTGACCCATATTCTCAAGACCTTCTTGCATTGAGCTCATATTATTAAATGCTTATAATTTCTCCCCACGTTAAGATTATTGATACCTGCCAATTAAATTTAATTATTGACAATTTAATTTATTCGACATCTTATAATTTCTTAAACCCTTCCGCTTAACTTATTTGACCGCTGCATAATCAAATCCACCTGCAGGGTTTGGCCCGGTCAAAACTTATAAGCTTCCTTAAGGTGGTATCGTCAATCCCGATCTTTCGAGACATGAATTTCGTCAATAATTAATATTTACCATATAAATAATACCGCTATCCAACTCACCGGGAATATAAGCACATAGAAGATCGCACCCTTTAATAAATCAAAATAACGAATATTAAATATACACTAATCAATAATTATTTCAGAATTAAGAGGATAAACACTATTCATAATAACCTTGGGGTGTGAATTAATTTGTATAATCAGTATAAAATTAATTACCTCAATGTGTCCCATTCAATACACTCAAAGTGTACTAGCACAGAGAATCGGAACAATAGACGACGCTATTATCTGTTTCCCGTAACCAAGACAAGCCTATTAAAATTCTGTACTACAGTTGTACCGATGGTATGTCCATTTCCATCTAAACTGTGAACATAAAACTTATATTCTACAAGAACCTAAAATCTAATCTTCTATGTGCAAGTCGAACTCAACATACCAGATTAAATATTGTACAGAATATTGGACATTCATGCATAATATTAAAGAAATAATACACATACATTACTCTTAAAAATTCTCATAAAATGATAAATTAATTTTAATAAAATTAAATTAAATACTAAAAATATAATTTTCAGTATACCAACCCTAACAGATTAGGACCTCCACCGGAGCAACACCGTACGCATTGGTTTATGGAATGGAAGTAGTCTTACCCATAGAGTTAGAGGTTCCGTCCTTAAGGATAATGGCGGCATTTCAAAATCAGATTAGCAGAGGGATAGGTTTGAAGAACTGCTTTTGTTCGATAAAAGGAAACTCAGAGCATTGTTTCACATTCAAGGGTATCTGAGAATAATCGCTCGGGCATTTAACAAGAAGGTTAAGTCTCGAAATTTGAAAGAGAGTGATTTGGTCCTCAAAAAGATCAAAGCTCCAATCTTCGACCGAATGGGAAAGTTCAAGCTTAATTGGATCGAGCCTTATCTTATCAAAACCTTAATGTCATGAGGAGCCGCTATTCTTATCTTATCAAAACCTTAATGTCATGAGTAGCCGCTATTCTCATGGATTTGGATGGGAATGTCTTCTCTACGCCAATCAACTCAGACCAACTCAAAAAGTTTTATCCCTAAGAGAAAAATAGAAATAAAGAGATAAGCTCGTTGGGTTAAAAATCATAAAGGTGACTCAGGCAAAAGTTAAAGCAGCCCGCAAGGCTAAAAACCCGAAAAGGCAACTTGGCAAAAATTAAGGCAATAAAAAGGAGAGTGTCAATACCCGAGTGTAACCCAAAACCTCGAACTACGTTATGGCCTGATTCTCTTTTTGGGGATACATAAACAGTTTCTGTCAGAAGTTCGGCCCAAACTTTTGTTCAAAGCTCTCCAATGTAACCGTGTTTCGAGTAGCTGATCAATGCAAAAACTTACTTTAAGTTTTTCTAATGGATTGGATATACCACAAAAACAAAAATCTAAGGAACAATTACAAAAATCATCACAAACTATAAGTGAAGAAATCTTCATTAAGAAGTTTTACTGATTCAGTTTGATTCTAAAACAAGAGAAGCTCGCAAGTTCTCGTCATTTTCCTAAAAAGCTGAAAAGAAAACATCAAGATATTGGGGTACAACAAATAAAATTCAAATCCTTTTTCTTTTTGCATCTCCTCCTTGCTTTGCACTGCACTCTGAGTCCTTCCCCAGCCAAGCTTTGTAGTCCCCAAAAAGCTCACCATCAAAATTGCTGCCAACTGGCATCATCAGTCGAGAGGACCAAACCTACTGGTACTGGCCCAGGAAGGGAGCTCGATAGATGGCTCACAACAGCATCGGGCATAGTTTGAGTGTACCTAAACTAATGAAGAATGCGATAAGGATAATAGAAGGTGGCAAACATATCAACAAGACCCCATGATGATCCTTGGTGGCAGCAGTCATAAGAGAAATCTTCAACCAGGGGCATTACCAGGAAATGTCCTCTCCAGTCAAAAAACTCAAAAACTCGTTCTAAGTAGCTTCAGTGGAGTGAAGGTGGTAAACCCGACGATGAACGAATAACTTCACATTATAGTTATCTGACATAGGTTTCTCTAGCAAGTTCACCTTCTCCATTAGCCAAACCTGGGAGAAATAAATAAAAGGGAGAGCTGAGCAGAAAAATAAAAAGATATAAAGAAAAAGAAGAGCTGAATGAAAAAATAAAGAGAAATAAAGAAAAATGAGCGCTGAGCAGAAAAACAGAGAAAAATACAGAAAAAGGTGAGTTAAGTGAGCATCTGAAGCAATAAAGTATTACCCACAAAGCAAGGGGCACCCTTAATACGGACCGCGTCAAGCCCGAGAAGTGTCTCAGCAAGGACTAGTGGAACGGGATCTCGACCCTCATGAATCTAATAAGCTACATCCACTAAAGAAGAACAAGCTCGTCCATCGAAAGATCCCAGGAGGGAACGGGCCAGTAAACAGATGCAAAGAGCATAATGACGCTGAAACTAAAAGGAGAAATCAGTGAGAGAACCCCAGGGTCAGAATCGATCAATGATCCGAGCCACATCAAGAACTCCATCATGGGTGATAGTGAAGCCACTCGTTTGGAGAAGTCACAAAACTGCATCAGCTGATCCTTGGGACTTGAGAATGGAGTAGGGATTATGACCTCATCCTTGGACAAGATCTCAAGGATAGCAGAAAAGTCCTCTACTGTTGGGCACAGTTCCTCGCTTCCAAAACGGAACACATGGACATTGTGATCCCAAAGCTAAGTAACCCCTCTCAAAAGAGGCCAATAGATCCTCATAGTCTTCAAGAAGAATAGAGCATCCAAGCCAAAGTTAACGAAGTTCATACGCTCGATCAAGGAGAACTCATCCATCCATGACAAAAGGGAGTTGTTGAAAGAACAACCCATGGAGAGAAAGAGAATGAGGGATATCCCAGATAGTGGGATCTGGACCAAAGGGTCCCCTTTTATAGAGCCAAAAGGAGGGGGGACCACATAATCAACCTTGTTTTTCACACCAAAAATCTTTATTGCGGTCGTCACCTTCCTCACGGCCGTCATGTCTATTTGTCACAGCTACCACTAAACTTCACAACTGTGAACTCCAATCTTCCAGGCCACAAGCGTTTTCTACATTTGTGCAAGTCGCCATGTTTAAACATCATGGCCGCAAGGTTTTTCCTCATAACCGCAACCTTTTTTCTGTAAAATTTCTGGTAGCACTTCCTCTTTTTGTTTAGTAACCCAATTTTTTGCCAGGAACCTCTAAGCAACTCGCAACACAAACACGGGTTCACAAGGCAAGTATTCAACTCACAAGTCATACATCATGCATAATAAAGAGATCAAGGAAAATAAAAATGAGTTTCATATCCATAAAGCATCCATAATGTATATAATGTAATCCAAAAGGCACGAAGGCCTATCCCAATCAAAATAGTAAGGTATGTATGTGCAGTGTGAAATATGTATCAGCGGGTACGCAAGCCCAAGCAAAAGAATAGGCACGCAGTACTCCGTATACATGAGGAAAAGATAAAGAAAATGAAGCAGTTGAGGGTCACTCTATCAGGGTCCTCGTCCTCTAAACCACATACCCTCCCTAGAACGACTCTCGCGTTGTCGACTCGGTCTCCTCCTCCTCCTCCTCTAAGCTCTCAACGGTATGCGCGACGCTGCGAGTCCGAGCTTGAGATGAAAAGGCCGAAGCAAAGGTGCGACTCGAGGATGCAGCTAGTGCCGTATAACCCCCGCGAGTCCTTAGGCCTCTACCCCAGTCACGATGCAAGAAGTGAGAATCATATCAAAAGACAGTATATATAAATAGAAATAAAAGTGCAAAAAGTAAAAGACGCAGAGTAAAACACATACCACAGCTGGGCCACCCCGGGAAGCAATAGGTAGCTGGATGTCGTGGGTTCAGAAGGTGTTGTCCCATCGGAGAATCAGCACCCTCATACTGGTGATGTGTCGAATTCACTCCTCGCCCCACTCCCAATGAAGCTATCGAGAAAGAGATACATCGGTACAGGCAAGTATGAATAGCAGTACGAAAAGTAGTGAAAGAAAAGAAAGGATGTTACACCTGCTCTACGTAAGGAGGAAGGCGTAACTCCTGTGTTGTCGGCTGAGGGATTGTGATCTAATGGAGGTTCCCATCCACAAATGTGTCCAAAGTCTAGGACAGCTCAGGATAAGCTACTCTAGTAGGCTCAGGGGCAAAAGGAGGAGAACCCCGTGCAGTAGCACGACCCTCATGGCTGCCATAAGCTTCTTTTCGGTGAAGACCGCGTAGTCACAATCCTCACCCTCAAGCAACGTAGCAGCTTCAACCCCTGCCATAGCATGGATGATCTCAGCTATATGTGAGGCGTCGGTCTGATGCATCCCAATCGAAGGTGCCCTTGGGATACGAAAGTGGACTTACCCCAAGGAATGACGAACCACGCGTTCATCGAGGTACCACTCTCTACAGATGGCACTTTAAGCAGAACATGGGTCCGGCTAACCTCCCAACTCTGTATCAGGTCAGCGTCAGCTCGCTCCTTCACGTCGAACCACAGATCCCAGCGAACTTGCAAGGTAAGAAATCATGTCAGAAAGCAATGCACATTAAAGGAATGGAAATAAAGACTGGAAGGAAGAATGAGAATACCCGATCAGCGATGAGGGTGTCTAGGAAATATCGGTCCGTCAAGATCCTTCCCGTTGGGCTTCGTGCTCCGATATCTCCTAGCCCACTAGAGCGCCCGAGGGATCACGAAAAGATCCTCGCACGAGTACACCGACATGCGCATGACGAGGAACTTGTAGGCCCAAAGCTACAGAAAATCAAGAAAGCATCAGTTCAACATACAAGATATGCAGAAATGGAAATGGAAAGGAAAGCAAGTGAATGAACAGATGTATACCTCCTAGATGCGCCAGTAGCTGTCGGTGCTCTGGTCGGAGGTAGTGGAGGTACACTCTATTCTCTAAGTTTGGGAATAGAGCTATCCCGAACATGTAGAAAATAAAGGCACGAGCCACCCATTCGAAGTGGGGGGCCTCGGAGCAGACAAAGTAGCAGAAGGTCTTCCTCAACCAGGTGTATCAGATGCTCCCCTTGTCAATGGCTGGGGGCACCTAGCCAAGGAAGAACATGAGAGCCTTAGCTCCGACTAATATCTAGATCAAATGGGATCGGGTCGCCGCCTGCCCAGATCCCGGTCATAAGTGCGAAGTCAAGTGGGGTGAGAGTGGCCTTGAACGTAGGGAGGTGGAAGGTATTGGTGGTATCCCACCACCTCTCAACCAACGTCGTGAGTTGGACCGAGTTGTTGCTGGTCTCCTCCAGCGTGGTGATGAACCGACTGAATCCATCCATGTTGACTATCTCTCGACTCCTCTGTGAGAGGGAAGTGAATCACTCCAGTACATCGAAGGAACCCCTGAAACCATGGATGTGGATGCTCCCTTGAAACGAAACAAAATAAAACAACAAATCAGCAAATATGATCAATAACAAAATCGAAACTAGAATGTACAATGATATAACTGAAACAAAATTTTGACTATTTTTTCAAACCAAAACATATAAATCACCTTTTTTAATCCAACAAACAATAATCAAAACAAAAAGAGCAATTAAAATTCAACTCCCAAGTCCATTCCCAATTCTAAAATTTTGTTTAAACCCGACCCACTTCCAAATTTTGAATCCAATTTCAAATCACAAAAATGAATTCCAAAACAACTTCGTTCAATCTAAACCTCACTCAAAAGACGATGACTTGGTTCATGACAATTCAAATCCAAATTCAACTTTAATTCAAACCAAATTCATTTCATTCTAGATTCAATCCCAAAATTTAGATTTTATTCAATATTTGCCTCCCATTCGAAGATAATTACAATTCAATTTACATTCAATCGAATGATCAATTTTACACGATTTCAATCAATTCAATTCGTTTAAACTCAATTTCAGTTTCAACTCTAGATTCGATTTAACCTACTCCAATTCAGCTTCAAATTCAAGTTCAAATTCAATTCAAGCTCAACTCGACTCCATTCAAATCTAATTCAATTCGATTCAAGTTCAAGTTCAAACTCAACTCGATTTGTTTTAACACGAAACTCAAACACCAAAACCCAAATTTTAGAATATTCGATTGAACCGATCCAATTTCAATTCAAATTCAACCTCAACTTCAAATCAACATTCAACTTTGGTTCAAACTCAACTTCAAGACTAATTAAAAATCATTTACTCAATCTCAATTTCAATCTCAAATCAACTTAGGTTCAATTCGGTTCAAATCAATCCAACATGGTTTCCATCTCAACTCGATTCAAATTTAGTTCAAATTCAATTTGATCCCATTTCAAAATTGATTCAATTCAAATCCAACGTAATCTTAGCTTAATTCAATCCATCCCACCTCAACTTGTCTCAACCAAATCCTCATTTCAATTCAAAAATCAACCCTAATTTTAATTCAATTCGAATTCAATTCCAAGACAAGTCAACCAAGTCCAATAATTCAAGATGATCAAATCAACTCAATAAACATACAAAGTTCTCATTCATGATCTTTATATAAAAGCAAGTAATGTGAAAAGTTTTGAAGCAGATTCTTAGACTTACGGGAGGTTCACAGCCAATAGGTGATCCCCACGGCCACAGAGAAGATGCTCGCACTCCGCGACCACATCCAAAAGGATGAACCACTTCATCCCCGGCTTCATCAAGCGATGACGAAGGGGGATGTATGTGATGGGATCGAAATGATTCGGCATACCCGGCACGCCTCCCCCCTCCAAAAGGTGAGCATCCTCGTCTCCCTCACCGCCCGTGGTTCCACCACCTTCACCGCCGCCTTCACCACCCGCGGCTCCACCACCTTCTCCACTGCCTACACTGCCCGTGCCTCTCCACTGGCGCCAGCCACGTCGCCGCCACCAACGAATCCGAGGCATATCCCAACCATTGTTAAGAATACCAAAGAGAAAAAGGAAAGAATGAACATTGTGAAAGCTTGAGGGTTAAGAGAGAGAACCAAGAGAGATGAGAAAGCAAGAGAGCGAGAGAGAATCGAAAGAGAGTCGAGAGAGAAAGAGAGAAAGAAGAAAGAAAAGAGTTTGCATGAATGAGTATTTCGATCCTCGGCCAACTTGTTAAGTTTACAGTGACCTCGCGGCCACAAGGTCTGTTTGCTTTAAAAGCGACGGCCACAGGATCCAGGAACAGGCCGTAAAGTATGTTTATCACGGTCATAGCATATTTGAAGCATTTTTAACGGCCGCAAGCTTAGAAAGTTACGGCCAAAATAATCCTAGGGCTTGTTGTCATGACCATATCGTTCCAAAGCCACGGTAGTAATATTTTGTGGGAATTCCCCCTATTTTTTGTTTGTTGTTGTTATTGTTTTGTATCAAACCTCGAGCACAAGGCTACTCTTGCTTCGGCTTGATTAACCAGAATCCTCTACCATGGCTCCTTTCTAAAAATCTACGAGAAATAAACCCTTGACTATTCGGTCCTCCTCATGACCTTAAACTGACCCTTCGGTCCTTTCATGACCTAAAATTGATCCTCGTCTATCTGGTCCTCCTTATAACCTTAAACTGACCATTCGGTCCCTACATAACCTAAAAATAATCCACGTCTTTTCGATCCTCCTCATGACCTTAAACTGACCCTTCAGTCCTTTCATGACCTAAAATTGATCCCCATCTTTTCGGTACTCCTCATGACCTTAAAGTGACCCTTCGACACCTGCATAACCCAAAAACTTCCCCCTTTACCCTTCGGTCCTCCTTATGACCTTAAACTGACTCTTCGGTTCTTCTCACGGCCAAAAATTGATTTTCGTACTCTCCGATCTTCCTTACGACCTAAAATTGATTCTCGTTCTCCCAGGTCCTTCTTATGATTTTAAACTAACTTTTCAATCCCTGCATGACCTAAAACTTGTCCTGGTTGTATACTACGAAACCATGAATTTTGTTGGTTTTAGTATTTTATTTTATTCTTTAGTAAAATTATTTTCTATTTTATGAGAATCTTAACGAGCAATGTATGCGATATCATTTATTTAATGTTATGTATGGATATCTTTTATTCTGTACAGTATTTAGTTTGGTGTGTAGAGTATGGCTTGCACACAAAAGACCAGACTATAAGTTCTTGCAAAATATAAGTTTACGGTTTACAGTTTTGATGGAATTGGACAAATCATTGGTACGACTGTAGCACAAAATTTTAGTAGGTCTAGTTTGGTTACAGAGAACAGATAATAGTGTCGTCTATTGTTTCGACTCTCTGTGCTAGTACACTTTGTGTATTGAATAGGACAACATTGAGGTAATTAATTTTATACTGACTGTATAAATTAATTCACACTCCAAGATTATTATGAGTGCTTATGCTCTTAATCCAGAAATAATTATTATTCCCGTATATTTAGCATTTGTTTTATTGATTCATTAGAGGGTGCGATCTTTTACGGATCAATATTCCCGGTAAGTTGGATAGCAGTATTAAATATATTGCGAATATTTATTATTGATGGAATCCACGTCCCAATTGTTCAGAATTGATGATACCCCCTTAAAGAAATTTATAAGTTTTGATCGGGTCAAACCCTGCAAATGGATTTAATTATCCGACCGTCAAATAAGTTAAGCAGAAGAGTTTAAAGAATTCTAATAATTCAATTAAATTAAATTGTCAGTAATTAAATTTAATTAGTGGGTATCGAAAATCTTAACGTTGGGAGATGAGTTAAGCTTTGAATAACAGGAGCTCGAATAATCGTTTTTGAGAATATGGTTGGAAGTGCAATTACGATTCTTTAGTGGTATAAATTGTAATTTATGTTTTTATAATATTGTCTCAAGTGCAGGCGGATTTTCATAATTACATTAGATGCCTAAGTCATATTTACACCACAGGTCCTTACTGTAACCCTATATATATGCGGTTATACTAACCCTAGCCCACATTACATTCATTATTGAATTAGAATTTTCACGTAAATCCTAGGTGGCTAGATTAGCAGATTCAAGATCACTTTAGATCGTAGCCCACTCGACTTTCGTGACTCGCATCTAAGAATACAGTAGAAGGCTTGATCGGGGCTTTAACTCGAAGGATTCACAATGGTGGTTGTTGCAATAACCGAAATCATTCTATCAAATTTCAAAAGGTATAATCCCAAATCTAACTTTGGGAGTACGTGTTTTATTTTGATCGTTCAACATCAAAAAATTTTAAACTGGAGCCTGTTTCGGCGATTGCTCGTCTAGTATTTTTTTATCAAAAAAATCGTATTCAAATTAATGATCTTGGCAGTTTGCCTCCTATAAAACTGTCCCTAACCCTTCGGTCCTCCTCATAACCTTAAACTGACTCTTCGGTCCCATTGATGACCTAAAACTGATCCTTGATGATTTTCGATCCACACTGTGACCTTAAGATTTATATGCTTGCTTTATACCTGTTTACATCAAGAGTTATCTATCATACATCATGATTAGCCTATTTGCATCATATGCATTCCCCCACGAACTACAATCGGTCTGATCCCTTGTAATGGGGTACATAGGAAGCTCGATGGAAATTTGAGTTCAACCACGCTTTTCTGTATGTTTTGTTTGTTCCTAAGATTAACGGCTTAATCAAATAGTTTGTCTCTGGAGTTTTGACATTTACTTGCACCACGAATTGTTACAAACTCTGTCAAAGAAGGGCAACTGTAGACACTCCAATTTGGCTAAATCGAATCTTTGGCACCCATCTCCAATGCTCTTCAATGACGAAAATATGAAATTATGCTCAAGGATACTCCCAAGCAAGCAATGTCAAGAATTCAACAAGAAATCACCCATTCCCTCAAAAACCTTCAGGCCACGACATTCCTAATCCTCACAACCGTCACCTTTTCATGATCCTACAATAGGCCGTGTCCTTGCCTTAACGGCCGCAACCTTTTGTGATCCAAAAACAGGCCGTGACTTTCTTTCCTCACGTCCGCGACATTTTTATGATCAAACAACAGGCCACCACCTTTGAAGGTCACCGCCGTCTTGGTTCGTACATTGAAGTTCACGGCCGCAAGGTACAAGGACATGGCCGCAAGCTTTACACCTTTTTTGATAGATGGTAGCATCCTAGAGGATCTCTGTACTACCCTAATGCCTATAAATAGGCCTTGTTTTTTTACTGAAAATGAGAGAGAAATGTTCTGATACACCGATACTCTACTGAATTCATTCCCCACATGATATTCATACTCAGGATACTACCTGCTCCCGGATTGAGTTTGTGGTATTGCTTACATTGGGGAGATCCTTAGAGCACGGACGACTAAACGATTCTAGCCTATCATATCTGAGGGACATTCGAGGCGGTTATCTATATTAGGTAACCTTAGGAAATCGTGACACTTCTTATACTTTCATTTTCTCTCTCTCGGGGGTCGTCACGACTAAGTTTTCCGTTTATTGATTTCTTTCTTAGCATTTAAGTTATCTATATCAAGCATATTTTCTTTTTGATTTCTAATAGCATGTAAACAGCGTATGCAGAAGCATGTTTGTATGTTCCATTTTCATGAAAAATAGTGTGTTCAACGTCCTCTGTAAAATGTAAACAGTGTGTTTTTAATGTGATTTCATGTTCACTGACACACTGAACACTTGAAAATGCTTCTATAACCCTTTAAACCTAACAGACGCGCCTTTCTGTTGCCACGGCTGTATAATTTGCTTCAAAACTAGTAGCCTAAAAATCATGTTGAAGTCTTTTGTTACCTATTTTGATGTTATATGTATCATGTTTAGAGAGCCTTGATGGTGTTGAAGTAATAGTTATTCAATCCAATTTTAAACAAAGCAAACTGTGATTTTCATTAAATGATAGACTATGTACATCCTATCTGTTTAGACCCTTCTGGACTTTGTACATTGAAAATTTCTCTAGGTTTCTGCAATGCCACGGCTATAACATTTGGTTGTCACGACCCTAATCTTTTTGTCCCTATTATTACGGCCGCTATGTATTTCTTTATGACTGCCAGTTTTGTTTTATTTTTGTCACGGCCGCAACATTTCATTGCCACTGTTGTGAACTTTTTGTATGACAAGTAGCCTAAAAAACAATGTTCGAACCTTTCTATTCTTTCTGTTTGATCTGTACATAGCATGTTAGGAACATAAACTGTATTGCATGACCCTTAAATTTTTCCTTATCTTCTTTAACCTTAACTTTCATGTTTTAGTTTGCTTTGCTTAGACAATGATTGTGGCATCATTAGAAACCAAAACTCAAATTGCATGAACCCTAGGATTTTAGTTAGGAACATTTCTTCTTTGTTTACTTTTGTATGGACTCTTTTGAACACCTCATTCTGTATATGTTATCCTTAAAACGTTTAAAACAAGAATCAATATTGACAAAATAGAAGCTAACCCTGCGGTTGGGAGAAAATGATGCCTAACACCTTTCCTTTTTCATATCTTAGCCCTCGATTCCTCTTTTTTTCTTGTTACATTTCAATGACTTGTGGCCTATTTTTTATTTTTCTTGATTTTTCTCAAAAATCAAGTGGCGATTTCATTTTCTACATATGTTTGGATATCTTGAATTTTTCTTCATAGAAGAAATATTTTCTTTTCTAAAAATAATGAATATTCGACACATCATTTTTTGAACACACCCAAAAATGCCCATAGCCGAGGATTATAAATTTTTGCTCACAGGAATATGTCCACCTAAGCTTGATGAGTGGGCAACAGATGAGGAAGTCTGACCTTATTAGAAGTGGCAAAAGACTGATCAGATGATGCGATATTACATTTTGGTATTTATGTCAAATGTATTGTAACATCAGTATCAGTCTATGTCCAGTGCCAATAACTTGATTATGAACCTCAAAGAGATGTTTGGGAATCAAAATTAAGTGGCTGGGCAAGTGGCTATGAAATCCCTGATGAACACAATATGACTAAAGGCACCCCAATTAGGGATCATGTTATGAAGATGATTAGTTTTCTAAATGAGCTAGAGATCCTTGGAGCTGAGAATGATGGAGAAACCCAGGTTGATATCATACTCCAGCCGTTGCCTGATAGCTTTAAGCAGTTCTACCTAAACTATACCATGAACAAGAAAGAGTAGACCCTGGCATAATTTCTTAAAGAACTTCAAGCAGCTGAAAGTGTTCTTAGGGAGCCAATCAATACCTTTAATGCTGAAAAGGATTCTACTCCTAAGCTAAAAGGTAAGAAGAAGAAAAGTGTTCAAAAGTAGGATGGCACAGCTTCTATGGCAATTAGTGGGCCACGAACTGGTATGAAAAAAATCGAAAGGCATATGTTTTCACTACAACCAGACAAGGAACTAGAAGAAGTATTGTCTAATTTATCTTGATAAGCTGAACAATCTAGGTAATTTCTATTCACTGGTACCTACCAGTACCTGGTATGTAGATACGAAAGCCACTAATCATGTCTGCAATTCATTCTAAGGGTTTCAAAAAAATCAGACAGCTCGGTGATGGGGAGATTTACCTACACATGGGTAATAATACAAGGGTGACAGTAGTTGTAGTGGAAGATGTCACTTTCTATGTTAGTAGAGATGTTATTTTAATTTTAAAAGAATATCTTTATGTATCTTCCATTAAAAGAAATTTAATTTTAGTTTCTAGATTGGTTAAAGATAGATATTTTATTTATTTTAATAACAAACATTTTATCTATTCTAACATATTGGTAGATGATCTTTATGTCATTAATCTTATCTTTCCATTACTGCAATTGAATGAATTGAGTAACACTTCTAATCTACCCTATAAGAGAAAGGAACCTTCTAAAATGAACCAAATGTATCTTTTGCACTTATGCTTAGGTCATATCAATCTAAAAATAATTAATAGACTAATTGAAAATGGAATTTTGAGTTCATTGGAGCTGGAGACACTTTCAGTTTGTGAATCCTGTTTAGAAGGAAAGATAACCAGGTGGTCCTTTTTGACCAAATGATATAGAGCTAAAGAACCGTTGAAATTGATTCATTCTAATTTATGTGGACATAAACTATCCAGGCTAGAGGAAATTTTGAGTATTTTGTCACTTTTATTGACAATTAATCAAGGTATATGTACAATTATTTGATGCATTGTAAGTCTGAATACTTTGAAAAATTCAAATAATTTAAGATGAAAACGGAGGAGCGTCTAGGTAAATGTATCAAGGTACTACGGTCCGACCGTGGTGGCGAGTTTCTTTTGGGAGAGTTCGAGGACTTTTTATAAAAGACAAGGATTATATCCCGGTTGACTGCACCAAGAACTCCGTAGCAGAATGGTGTAGTAAAAAGAAAGAATAAGACTCTCATGGAAATGGTAAGGTCTATGATGAGTTATTCATAGTTACCTTATTTGTTTTGAGAATTTACATTAGAAATAGCAGGTTACATTATGAATTTGATACCTTCTAAGTCAGTACCTACTACTCCCACGGAACTGTAGACTGGGCGCAAGCCTAATGTAAGACATGTTCGGATTTGGGGCAGTCCAACACACGTCCTGAAGGAAAACGTAGATATGTTGGAACCAAGAACATAAGTTTTTTTCTTTGTTGGATATCCCAGGAGAACGAATGGTGATTTATTTTATAGTCCTAAGAATTAGAATGTCACTGTCAGTACCAGTACCCGATTCTTGGAGGAGGACTATATAATGAACTACAAGCTTAGAAGTAGAATTGTTCTAGAGGAGCTGAGATGTAATTTAAGTAGTACAGTAAAAGCCCCACAAGTCTCTAATATCCCATTGCTTATCATAGTGGGAAGATTATCGAAACAAGTACAGATTCTGAACCAGGTCTTGATGCTACCATCAACATGTCGGTTTCACAACCAAGGCAAAATGTGGACGATGGTGCACAGGGTTCAAAACCAGCATAATGTGTCACTGCTAATTCACAGACGCAGGTCATGCCTCGTCGTAGTGGGAGGGTTATTCATCAACCTGATCGGTATATTTTCTTGGGAGAGTCTTTTTACAAGATCCCAAAAGAATTGGATACTGAACCATGTAACTATAATGAAACACTCCAAGATAAAGAAGCAGATATTTGGCAAAGGGTTATGAATTCTGAAATGCAGTCTATGTATGCGAGACCTAGTCCCATTGTAATTGATGTAATTAAATATTTATGTGATAGTTTACCTGTGTGGTAATATGTTTGGGCATGTGTGCTTATTATATTTATGTGGCCAGTGGACCCGATAACTATTTAACAAGTTTTGTTGAACTTGCATGTGTGTGCAGTGTCCCAAAAAATTTAACTTGGGGATAATTTAAATTTCAAGATTTTTGAAAGTATAAATTTTTTAAAATTAATATAAAGTTAAAATTTTAATTTTAGTATGGTATGAATGCGTATATGTGGGGGAAGTCTCCCTTTCCCCCATAGCCGGCCATTTACTCTCTCTCTCTCTCTCTCTCTAAAAGACTCCATGGAAGACCAAGCTTAAAGCTTGCATACTCCTCATTTTCGAAGGCTTTTGACTTGGAATCAATCAACGCCCAAGAAGAAAAAGTTGTTCTATGCATCGAGAGCTTCAACTACAACCAAGCGTATTTCGAATTTGGCGTGTTTGGGCTCCCACGGGTATTCGAGTTGTGATTTTCGACTCAACGTGGTAGGATTATAATCCCTCTATAAATGTATGTGATATTTATGTAATTTAATTCATTCTATTTCCCGGCATGTTATGAAATTTGTTGAGATCTTAGAAACCCTAATTTTGAGTGAGATGTGTTCTTTATGAATAAATTGAGATTGTTGAATGGTTGTGAAATTGAAGTTAAGTTGGGGATTTGAATTGAGATTTGAAATAAATTCTAATCCATGGACACATTATCTTTTCAAGATTTGGGGAAAATATGTTAAATTGAGGGATTTGTACGAAATTTTGTTGAATGTGGAAATTGTGTAAATTGATGGTGGTTGTTGAGAATTAGAATTGTTGAGGTACCATAAGAAGTTTAGGTGAAGACCATGGGTAATGATTGAGGTACCGATATTATTGAGATGCTATGTTGTAAAAATTGATGAGTTTTGAATTAATGTGGGCTCGACTAGTTCTTCGATGAAAGACCGAAAACTTGCGCAAGAATAGGTACCCATGTCCCTTAGGTTAATCCCCGTATAGGAAAAGGAGGTGCCCATATCCTTCGGTGTGACTGAAAAGGGGTGATATTGTGTGGTAATTAGTTATTTATCGATATGTTGTTAATTGAGTTATGGGAATTTGGTTATTATTGAATTATGAGAAAAATTGAATCAAATGGGTTGGGTTTGTTGATATAGAATTGATTGTTGCATATCGAGCATGATTCATGTTGATTGTTTAGAATCCTATTGAACTCCAACTCAAACTCATGTTGTTTAAATCCATCTTTTTTACGTATTGACGATGAGAATATACCTTAGTTTAGTTTCTTTGGAGAGAATTTACCCCATGTACATTTTGTGTAATGGTTGAAATATGTAATTGTATTTTTGAATTGTTGAACTTCATGGATATTTAGGTTATAAGGCCATAAAGCCATGAATTTCATATGTTTTGAATGAATTCAATGTTGTATGATCCTCGTGGGAGATTTTTTGGATGTGAATTTTGATGTACTCTATGGTTTGAGATTGTTTTTATGAAAATTCAAGTGTTTGAAACCTTCCTTTCTCATAAAATGGGTTTTGGGTTTGAACCATGTGAAAAAAATCTTGAAAATGAGCTTGTTGGTGTTGGACCACCCGAGCGATCTATCGAGCGGTCTATCACCAGAAAGGGGGAACCTTAGCTCAACCAGAGGATAGCTCGAGCGGTCTTGGGTTCGCTCGAGCGGACTTGCCTAGGCTTGGTTCCAAAATTATTTTCTTTACATAAAAGTATCTTTTTCGTTCGAACTCTGATTTGGGTCATTCTTGAGCTTAAATTGAAGCCCCGAGAGTCTTCTTTTCAACGGTTCTACTCTTTTTTTCTAAATTCTTTACGTGGAAGAAGTTTTGAATAAAATAGTAAAGGTGCATCGATTTCTCTCACAAGCTTTTCACATGTTTTAGCTAAACCAACCTTAGAAACGTTCTTTTTACCGTCGTTGGGCCTTTTTCATCAAACCTTCAACTCTTAAAGTTTATGCATGATCTCTTTATTCTTTGGTCTCGTTACATTGGGTTTTGGGGTCTTAGTTTTAGGGGCGTGACAATATACTCTAATCAAGTCTGAGATCCTGCAGAACCACCTAAAGGGATAAAATCCATCGAATGCAAGTGGATCTATAAAAGGAAGAGAGAAGTAGACGAGAAGGTGAAAACTTTCAAAATTAGACTTATTACAAAAAGGTTCACTCAAAAAGAAGAGATCAATTATGAGGAGTTCTTTTCACTGATAATTATGCTTAAGTTTATCCGAATTCTCTAATCCATTGCAGTTCATTTCGATTACGAAATTTGGCAAATGAACGTCAAAATAGCTTTTCTTAACAAAAGTATTGACGAGTGTATCTATATGATGCAATTAGATGGTTTTATAGCAAAGGGCCAAGAGCACATGCTTTGTAAACATGTGAAATCCATTTATGGACTTAAGTAGGCATCTAGATCTTAGAATTCTAGTTTGATCAAATCATTAAGTCTTATAATTTTGATCAATGTCCTAACAAGTCCTGTGTGAACAAGAAGCGTGATGGAAGCATGGTGGTGTTTCTGGTACTTTACGTGGATGATACATTTGTCATCAAAAACGATGTGGGGTGTTATCTTCAATGAAGGTATGCTTATTCGGCCACTTCAATATGAAAAACTTGGGAGAAGATAGTCACATATTAGGAATCAAGTTTTGGCGAGATTACAAGCAAAAGATGTTGGACTTATCACAAGCCACTTATATCGATATGGTCTTTACTCGTTTTACCATGCAAGATTCTAAGAAAAGATTTTTCCCTTTCAGACATAGAATCACTCTATGTAACGACCCTACTCGGACCCTAGTATTAGTGACGGATAGTCCACAAGGCTATAGAGCACGAACGAGGTTCAAAACCCTGACTCGAATCGAAAACCCTAAGTTAAACCCAGAAACTCCAAAAAGGTCCAAAACACAGGCAACAAAACCTTAGCGCCCGGAGAGTCTCCCAACATTCTAAATGAAGTAAATATCAAGAAATAATGAGTTAAAAATAAAAAATCTTCATAAATAGAGTAAAATGATCATTTTGCGCCTAGTACAGTAAAAAGTCTTAAAAATCTAAATTTTGGCACACGGATACCCTAAATCAAGGATTTAAATACAATTAAGTAGGAAAAGACAAAATAACATCAAAAATGACAAAATTACCCCTTAGTGGCCGACCACCTTGGAAAGAGTGCCAAAAAGTGACTTTTTGCTTTCTTTTTAGTTTAAAATGATGAGAAAGATATTAAATTAAGTATTATGATGATCCAATACTTGTTGAACAAGTAATATACATAATAATATAGTGTTATTGGTCAACAAAAGAAAACAAGTCATTATTGAAGTTCATACATAACAAAAAAAGTCAAAAAGTCACATATTGCCAAAATAGCTTAATTTGACTTAAAAGACTACATCTATTTAATCAATTACTATAGAAACTATGATAATACATTAAAATAATATATTTCTCATAAACATACTAAAATAATAGATCTCAGTAGAAAAAGATACTAAAAAGATACATCAAAAGATGAACCCAATGTAAAACTCCTTGATTGATGTGGGGTCAGATTTTTATCTCCCAAACAGTCCCTATCTATATTTATCTTCTCCATATCTGATTTCTAGCCCTCAAAAGATGAACCCATTCAAATCATCTCACATCTCATTAATTAAAATGAAGAAAAAATCTTTTTTTGGTACTTTATGTCTACCTCTTGTCCCCTAGCTTTGCCTATATAAGCCAAGTCAAACACCCTCTTCTCCACTTGATAATTTCGTGCAAGAGAGGTGAGGGACTAGACCTTCATAGTTCTTGAAATGCTCTATAAGTTTGAGGGAGAAAAAGAATGAGAAAGAAGGAAGAAGGGAGCTAAGAATCAAGTGGTATTTTATCTTAAAGCTAAAGTCCTTCCATACCACCATTCCTTGAGCCCTCAAATAAGTAAGTAAATTATCTAAACTTTATATCTAATATCCCTCAAAAAACTCCTCAACTCATCTCTTTAAACACTTTAAAAATCATTAACCGAAACTAAATCGAAAAGACGTCGTAGTCGAAAATTTGGGGCTGTTATATTTATGAGTGATATGAGATGTTGTTGTATATTGTTATCTTTGAGTTTAATAACTTCTAAGTGTGCAGGAGCCTTGATATTAATGTCTAAAACACAAACATGCAAAGAAATAGAACAAAAACTTGACATGACATAAGTAGAAGACT
>JAULJZ010210336.1:0-18706 GCA_032270985.1 Heliamphora pulchella | reverse complement strand
TAAAGGATTCAAACTAGAGAGATGCACTTATTATGCAGTACCATATGTGAGCTGAATTCCTTGGTGGACTGCACGTTTACAAGAAGCCATTTGTCCTGGATTTTAGCAGCATCTTTTGCCTGCAAATTTGGTATTTCAGAGAGAAAGGAAAGCAATAAACTCAAATTCATACATGCATTAGCATTTAATATTAAGTATTCCACCCCTTGGTGTTAAATAAGATGAGGACTCTACATAGAAACAATAGCAATTATCCTTCACATAAGGAAAACTGAATATAAGAATAGCCTAAAAAGAATAATCATAATGCACCATAGCTAGCACTTTTACACTAATTGCACATGCAATCATGCAACTCATTTCGCCGCTGGGTCCACCAAAATACTTTTCCTCTAAATCTCCAAACTCTTTTACTATTCTAGCATAATGAACCGTTACATTCCTCATAATGTCAATATAGTCGATGTATATTCTAATTCCATTCTATTATCAGTTAAATTTTAAATAATAATGATTTCTATGCACTCCTGTTTGTTTCACAATAAAATAGTCGAAGACCCATGATCAAAATGATCATGTGCTCCGGCGAAGTCATTCCTACTCGCACTCTCTTAGCACTTCCATTAATGGTCAAGAAACAGTGTATCATCATATTCAAACATTAGATATTATTTAAGTGCTCGCATGTTCCATACTAACAACGAAGCGGATAACATTGTAACATCATACCGCTAACGGTTACAAGTTGTCACTTGTTCATATTTCTTTCTACATGTATGTATTATTCTGTTTCTTCAACCTAATCTCATGTCATTTTATTCCTCCAGGCATCACTCCCCATGTGGCCAATAGATCTTGCCTAACTAATCCACCCATAGTTTATCAAGTATTGTGTAGCAAATTCATCTAATTCCTGTTGATTGACTATTCTTGCAAGAATTTCTCAAGAAATGTGGACGAGACAATAAGATCGTTCTTTTATCCCTTCCGGGCATAGTTTTAAAAATCGGTGTTACGCAACTATAAAAACCGGTACGTAACGGTTTCAGTGCCTCCCAATGCCCTTTATGGCAGAAATAGCAATGCGACAGAAAATCCCTGTGTAACAACAGTAAGAGTCACCATAACGGCTGTAACAGACCCGTAACGAGCATAATGCAGTCATAACTGCACATAATGGCATCATTACGGCTACCTTAACCCCTCCTCAAATGGTGAATGTTTTTCTCCCACTTTTTTTCACTTCTTCCACATGAAAGGAATCTTATGAATTCAAAAGTCAGAAACCTACATGGATGAAGCTTGATTTGCAATTTGCCTCAATTTTTAAGTCGAAGACATTTTCGACAAACTTTCCTTTTGAAAGGCAATGCTTCTAAATGCTTGAATTGATGTTTATTTATTATTATTAGTCTAAGATCTATGCTCGATGCTTACCAAGAGTCGAAAATAGTGGATCTACATGGGTAAACATTTATTTCCTACATTTAGCTCACAAATTTTTAAATTTACATGATTTTTGCACCATTTGGCTTTTGAACATGCATTAAATGTTATTTAGAATCTTTAGATCTAGCTTGCTTAAGGTAAGATTTGTAGATTTAATGTTGTATTATGTTTTTTTGTTATTCTTTAAAATTTTGAAAATATTACTTCTTTTTTTTTTTTTGCTTTAAGCTATTAGCAATGCCAATTTAGCATGTGAATGCCTTAAAAGATATGAATCATACAATGTATTAATTGATATTTGTTGATTTATGTTTTTAGAATTTTTCCCTATTTCCCTGTTCTTTTCTATTAGAGATTTACTTTATGTATTATGTACTAAATGTAAGGCTTTAAGTATCATATTAGTATTAACCTGTCATTAAAAATACGAATTATGTAAATCCTGATATTTATTGTTATATTCTTAATTTCATTGCTTGTTTAGTTTTATTATGTGTATTGCTTGTTTAGTTTTACTTATATTTATTTGTTATTTTTAACATTTTCCAACAAATCATTTAGCTTATTTATTTTACTAAAGTTGTTCCCTACCAAGTTAAAACTACTATAAAAATTTAGACATATGTTAAATTATGTCTAGAAAGTAAATAAAATTCACCAAAACATTTTGAACTCCAATAAACATGATTTTGGAACGAAAACACGTGTTAAGTCTTACTAAGTTGTGCATTAAAAAAAAATCATGTCTCTTGTTGCCGCTATCATTACACTATTTCCATTACGCCCCGAAATTTCATCACTGCCACCCCTATTTAAAACCTTGCTTTCAGGTGATTGGAAACTATAGAAATAGTTTTTTTCTGATCAGCAGCAAACAAATCAAAAAATACCCATTCAGAACATTTCAAAATATTCAAGATACTTACTATTCACAAAACAACATTCAAATATTGTTCATTTTAGTGCATGTCATCAGAACAGTATACAATATTTCAAATCAATTCATAATCATGAGAGAGAGCGAGAGACATGCTTGAAGGCATATATACTGAAGCCTACTGCCTACCTTTCCAAGATCACAACAAAAGACTGCTAGACACAGAACTATCATAAGAATGTTACCACTTTTGCATATGGCCATTTTACAAACAACAAAGTATGCAAGAAGTTTCTAATAAGACAAAGTCCATTACCTTTTCAAAGGGTCCATGGTGCATCAGATCAAAAGGAGGACGATATAAAGAAGCAAGATTATCTCGAGAATTTTCAGCCAGAGACGTGGCAGCTTGATCTGATTCCCAAATCCCAGGACGTTTCATTTCCTCATTAAAATTGCGGAAGGGGTTTGCTGAATGAGCTTCATGTGATGGATATCCCATCCTCGATCTGGAAAAAGAAAAGATGGGAAACAAGCACCATTTTAGCAATATGATGAGCAGAGAGGTCTAATATACAAAATGTGTGTGTGTGTGTGTGTGTGTGTGTGTCAACAAGCTCCCAAAGTTGCCATCAAAACTAGAATCTATGCAGATTCACAAAAAGCGCATTATTAGATAGTGAATAAGAATATAAAAAAAAAGGCATATGATAGATAAAAAAAAAAATTTAAAAATTAAGCTAATACACCAAAAAATATCTTTTATAATAACATTTATCCCCAGCAGAACTGTGATAAGCAGAGAAATATAAATGGGATTAAATAAAGGGGTGGGGAAGGAAAAAAATGGAACCCAACATAAACTGACAAATGCAATGAGGATGTAACTCAGACGTCTTCAAAGGCAGATTCAAAAAAATAATAATAATAAAGAAGATTCAGGACATTAATAATTGGCGATAAGTCAGTTCTAGTAACATCTGTTTCCACAAGAAACTTTATATAAGCAAACCAAAAACAAAACAATAAAAATAAAAGCATTGCCATCAAAGATAAGCAGCTTGAACGAGTTCAGCTCAGTAATTAGAATAATTCTCAAACATCAAGGGTAGATACAAAATTGTCCCAAAAAATGATTAAGTAACTGAAAGCCAAGCATGCAAGTGAAACAAAGGACTTACAACTGACCAATGATCGCATTCCCCCAAACACTTCAATCATATTATTCAAAAAATGCCTCTCATTTGATAGCATGTAAATCACAGAGATCAAGAAATATGCAAGTAAAAAATGATCTGGTAACAGGAAGATGCCTATCATTTCACAGCATTTCAATCCCAGGACACAAAAAAGATAATTAGGGTAAATTCCACTAATGACACTTGTGGCTAATAGCAAACACAAACAGTACCCCTATGGTATCATAGAGTTGGACGAGTATGTAGCAGCTCCCCCTTTGCCGTGAATGCCATTAGGAGATGCAACAGTAATTATCGATGTTAAGCACATAATTCAAGTAATGTCCATAATATCACTGAATCTTTCTAGCTTTCACATTAAAGTGTTAAAATGTAATTTGGGAGCCTCCATTAGTGCCATTACACTAAAAAGTCTGACAGGGAGGTCAATGTAAATTTCAATACCACAGGGGTGCTGTCTGCATTTTCAATAAATCACAGGGGTGGTAAGTATAATTTTCCTAAATAATTACATAAATAGATGAGTCAATTATAGGTGGTTCCATAAAAAAATAATGTCTTCAGTTCTTTAAGCCATCTCGAACAAAGTACTGGGAAAAAAAATGAATTTGAGGCAAATCTGATCTAGGAGTATCTCTCAAAAACAATCAAACACAGTCAAACTAAGAAAGGGAAAGAAGGAAAGAAAGGCATGCAGTTAATCAAGCAACAGCCAGGTAAAAACATTAACGTGTATAGAAGAAGGCAAAGAAAAAGAATGGCTAACAACCGAGTCCTAAGATCATATCAGATTGCCATACTATACGGGAAAAGGCAGGATGAGGAGGAGGGAAAGAACATACCCATAAAGGATTGCATTATCATAAAGAACCTCCCTTTTCACAGGTATGGGTGCACGCACTTCATTTCTGTCATCTTGTCCCACATGTTCCTCAATGTCTTTTTTTGATCCACTGAGTCAAGAATAAAAGTCATCAATGAAGATACAGATGAAAATCAAGACCATCAGCAATAGGAAAATCAGTTATTTAATTATACCCTCTCTCCAACATACCCAGAACTTTGATCAGCTGATCGATCATTTTCTAATGGTGGAGAGTACAAAGCTGGTGCCCCTATGCCACTCTCATTTCCAACATAAAAAAGCTGAATAGCTTCCTCAAGCTTCCAACTTGTGGCCTGCACCCACAGGACAAAAAGGAAGCTTTACCAACAATGAAAAGTACACCACTTTCAACTCTACCAAAACATATTAATAATAACAAAAAAGAATTGCAGAATATAGACTGGATATAATTATAAACAATATTAATTAGTATATATATAAATATTATGAATTGGCCTTTTAGTACAATAAACACATATATGGCAACAAATTGATCTTAGAGAATCATATCAGCGCCAGAATCATTGGGAACAGGTAAGAAGAGCATATCCATTTTATACTTGTTCTCACTAGGTAATGTGCAAACTTGAATTGGGTTTGCTCCCCAATCAATTGGATAGCTCAGCTGGTCATCATAGGTTTGCTCCCCAATTATCACCCGTTCGAATCTCCTCGAGGCCCCGAGATTAGTCGAGGTGCGGGCAAGCCGGCCTGGACCCGGTTATAAAAAAAAAAGTGCAAACTTGAATCGACGTCCAAGTAATGCCAGCTTGTATGGCAAATTTAAGAGTGGGCCAATCCAAAGGTTGCCAAGACCTAACCACCAGGCACCAGCACATCCATTTTCACGTATGCATGGGTGGGATATAGTAAGTTAAAATTCTAATTTGCATCAAAATGTTATTTACCAATGCCAAGCTATTCACATTTGAAAACCTTATGGAACCAGCTAAGTATATCACTCCTACTACTACCGCAAATACTACCACTACAAAAGTAAGATCTTCAATTCCATATCCAGCTAAAATGTCTACTACTTCTACTACGGAAGTAAGATCATCAATTCCATATCCAACTATAATGTCTAGTACAGAAATCCTATGTCATCAATCAGCCTCTTACGCTGCCACACTTTTTTTTTTATATAACTCAAATATTAAACTAAAAATAACAAAGAAAATGTATTAAAATCTCAAGGCTACATGTCAGTTCCCTAAGCAGCATTTGAAAAGGTCGATGTGGAAAATTTTGACCAATTACATCTCTCCTTTATATCTGTTATTATGCTTTTTTTTTCAATTTTGATAAAAAATGCATTAAAATTTCAAGGCTACATGTCAGTTCCCTAAGAAGCATTTGAAAGGGTCGATATGGAAAATCTTGACCAATTAAATTTCCTTTATAGCTGTTATTTTCTCTTCTTTTTTTTTCAATTTTAATAAATCTCTTTTATAACTGCCTCCTATATGCTTAACTAAGGGAAAGCGCGTGAAACAAGAGGAACCATGTCAATGAACGTAAAAACCGAAAGAGAAAATGGGGTACATATCAGCAGCAGATCAAACATACCAACGTCATGTTTTAATGTATTTTGAAGTGTCGTTTCAAGTATATTTATCAACAGTGAAAACACCAAGTGGCTAGCAGTGCTCACAGTACTTTCCGTTTAGTCTTCTTTTTCTTATTTTTCTGTTTCTCTAACCTTCTTAATCACCCAAAAAAATGAAAAATAAAAAATAAATCAAAGAACAATGTTATTTAAATCTTTAGACTTTACGAATGGAGAAAGACAATAATAAGAACCAAAAAGAATCCAACACCCGGAAAGATGAAGAAGAAAATGAAGGGGACAAAAGCTCGGATAATTAATTTTGATCTTTATCGTCATTAGTTGTAATCCCCTATACAAATTACAAGCCTATATACACCCACTGTAAACCCCTAACTACAATTACAGATTCAAAGTATCTTCCTACCAACTACAATAAAGGGCTAGGGTACATTTCCCTCCCTTAAATCCCAAAAATATTCAAACAAGAAAATACAATGGTAGCAAAACAACTATATCCCAATGCTAGTAATATTTTACAGCATTTTTCTCATTAGCTTCTTATTTCTGAAGTTGTTGGATATGGAAATCACTGAAATTTGGAAACATAATTGTTTCCAGTGATCCATTTTTTAAAGACAAAAGAAATTACATTTAGGTGGCATATTAAAAAGTAGTCATTCTTACAAAATTGTTCTTCAAAACTGTTTTCCAAATTATGCTGCAAAAACAATCTTCATGTTGATTTTCAATCTTTCCTCTTTAGGGAATCAAAAACAGTTTCCCAAAACAACCCCAAATAGGTTGTAAAAGTTTCCATATGCAATTTTAACAATCCTTGGTAAGTACTTGATGTTCCTGATACTAAAGCAAACAAAATGAAGTGTGACAGTATCACCATCTTAACATCTCATACAACCTGGCTCCAATAACCTGCTTTTTGATGGCAGGGCTGGATAATCCTGATAGGAATGTGCATCAAACACCTCTTATTAGAGAAAATCATCTCCAACTTAAAAACTAGGTTTCACGAGATATTTAAATTATCAAAATACCATAATAATATAAACCCAAGTTCAGGTGATCTCCACACAGCTGGGAGTGATCTTCACAAATGGAAAGGTAGTGAGTGCATTTATGGAAATAGTGGATAATGCACCACTTTTTGTCGTCACATAATGCCAAGGATCATTTTAGGCACTTTCTGTAATTGTTTAAAACAGTTTGTACTATCACAAATCCCTTGGGTACACTGATATAAAAAATCTGAATCAGACCTCGCTAGAAGTAGGGAACAAAGAAAAGCAGGGTAAATAAGATACAAGTGGGAAAGTCCCAATTGGGAAGTAAGAGAAAACAAAGAAAGATGAAGCAGAGAAAAGATGTAAGACATGGAGAGCAGTGAAAAGAATGAGAATAAAGATAAAGAGAAACAGAGAAATTCACATTATGCAAAATAAGAGAGATGAAAGAGGTGATAGAGAAGAAAGAATTTCTAGGAATGTCAATGCGAAAAAACATGAGAAAGAAAATAAGAACAGGGCAGGTAGAGAGAGAAAGGGGAAAAAAGATAAGTTTTCAAGACTTTGGAGAGGAAGAAAGAAAAGAAAGATCAAAAGCTATTTCCTGCTAAATCATTATTATTTTCGGAAAAGAAGATCTGTTAAAAGTATCGAAGGGTTCAATAGGTACACATGCACATGTGTACCTAATAGCCACGAAGACCCACCTCACTAAAAAAATGAGGGATCAAGATAGCAGTTAAAAAAAATATTCTCCAACCCATCAAGGGACCATGCATAAACGTCTATCACCTTCCACTGGAAAACCCTAGAATTCCAAATAATGACAAAATTAAAGCCCATGTCTCAATGGACAATCTACAATGAATGTAGACGCAATTGTCAATCGGTCCTCGCATCTTCCTTGACATACAACACCAATCTACAACCAAATGCATATGGCAAATCAAATAATCCATCATAAGGGTTTATCATGGGCTGATACCCAAACAAAACTGGAACCTTGGAAGGAGTTCAACGACCTAATCCCGTTTCCCAGGAATTGTAGCCAATTAGAGACTTCTTGAAGTCTTCCAACCTAAAACTATTATGGGAACCAGGTCATGTTGGCAATTTTCATTTGACACTTGGGCCTTATAAGATGTAATTTGGGAAACGTAGTAATATAAATTAGATAGAGAGATTGACTTTGAACTTTCTTCTACAAAAGGATTGAGTTTGCCCTACGTTTAGCAACATCTCAAGTATGTTTAGCAACATCTCAAGTATAGTTAGTTCGCAAATTACATTTAATGATCTTTTAGTCTTAATTGAGCCTTTAATTGAGTCTTTCGGATTTATCATGAGAAGAAATAAGTAGTAGCCTCAGCCCAGAGCCAGCGCAGTGACCGCACAAGTGAGCAACTACATTGTTGCAGCTAGTCCAAACCTAGTCACTTCTGAATAAAACTGTAGCAAAAAAAAAAAATTAAGAGAAAGCCTAAGGTTCCTGTTAAGACACTAATTGCCCCAAAAGCTTAAACTGTTAGAAAATAGACCCAACAATGTATATCAAGTTATCTAACACTTTCCCTCACATGCGATCCCATCTAGCACGTGGAGGGGCAACCAAATTAAACTGAACAAGTGCACGAATACACACAAAACATAGTGCACAAACGAACAAAATATTGTGCACAATAACAAACATAACAGAAAAACAAACATGTGTCACAAAATTTGAACCCATAATCTCCTAAAACCATAACTTTGATATCATGTTAACACAACAATTGTTCTAAAAGTATCAACTGGTATAAAATAGGCCCAACAATATATATCAAACTATCCAATAGTTTCTTGATATCAAAAAGATTAACTTCAAATCCCTTGTTTCATCTATTAATAAACAAAAATTGTGAGAAAAACATCAATGGGAACTTCATAACCAAGTTCATTCAATAAACCCCAAACACAACCTCACAACATACCTACCCATTCAAGGGTTGTTGTGTAACAGAGCCACAAAGAGCGGAGATCGAAACAAGGATCTCCATGAATTACGGGTGAATCAAGAGCATTTAAGGAGTTGGAGCCACCAGGAGTGGAAAGCAAGCGAGGAGCTTGTGCAGAAGACCGCTTGAGCCAAAATTAATCAACAAAACAGGTTGTAAGCCCTCTCGTTTGGCTATTCTAAACTGTTGATTCATAGTGGATTGTTTTCACTAGGTAGGTGTGTATAGATCATCCCCTAAAGAGACATCGTCAAAGGTTTCATGTTAAAAATTGGGGTCTCATTTAGTACGAATGTGATTATTTTGTGGGCGCCTTTATGGTTCGTCAATAATTCCTTAAATAGGAAAGAACAAGCGGTAATTGATTTTAAAATTGGTAGCATTTTTAAGAGTTTAACCAATTCACACCCCCTCTAAGCACACACTGATCCTTCCCCACCATTTCACAACCTAACCCTCAAATTACCTTCCTAATGCCAAAAACATTGCAGAGCAAAAGATTGTGTTGCTATAATATTGATTCTATAATTTTCCTAAATGGTTATAACAATCCAATGAGAAATATAATGTTGTGAAAAAGGACTCAGCAAAACCAATTACTTGTTTCTTCCATTTTGAAATATTAACCAAAATTAGGTTCCATGATATATAAAATAAGTACGGTTTGGACATTTTACTCAACTCAACAGGCTTTATCCTTCCATTATAAATAAATATTTAATACGGAAGGCCCAAAAAGTTACAGATTCAGTGAGATACTAGGTTGGTTTTCATGAATCTATTCTAGATTTAGTTTACAATTTTGCTCCACATTAAACACCAAGTTGAGATGGTCAATGACAGGGATCGGGGATATTCAGTAAGCTCAATTTTGGCTTTGTGCATGGGCACCTTGCTTTTTGCTTGCACCTTGATCTCTTAATTTGGACTTACTTCAAACTCTTCTTCTAGGTTTAAACTGAAACTTTATGTGGTTTATCTGTTACAGAATTATAATTACATCTTGAAAAAGAATCCTAAAAATGCCATTTTCCCTAAGAAAATACTTGAAGGCAAGATTATTATTTTCCAGAATTATTTTAGATACTAGGGAGAAACATGAAAATTGCTTTAGAAAATATGTTTCTTCTCATTTAATGTTTGAATTTTTTAAAACGTGAGAGCTAAAATTATATCTAGGCATCTAGAAGAAGGTGTTAATCCAATTAAATTCAACCTAACAAGAGAAAGATTTCGCACGAATGTCTCTTCATCCCTCACCAGGTCATGCATTAGCATATGTTAAATAATTACTTATGTATGTTAAAGTCGTTTTGTAATTAACTTGGTATTTCTTATATAAACATTGGTGTGGTGTAGAGGTTAATGTTAAGCCTTATTATTCTCCTAATAATATTTTCTCAGCCTTTCTCTCTTCTTCTTCCTCTTCTCCTTTAACACCAAATTGCTACGTTACCATTCAACTTGGTCTCAAAGCATCCCGACCCAACTCTAAATTCTTCCTGTCTTTTTCTTTACTAAATTTGTGATTGCATAACTAAAATTAAAAAAAAAATAACATCCCAGATGATCGATTAGTCCTGATCTATGCTTCCATGATTCAACTGCATATGTATGAAACCCTTCTGCTTTTGTCGAGATAAGAAACAACATCCAGATTAGAGACTAAATTATACTATATTTTCCAATAGTGACATCCATCGTTGCAGATTATTTCCTAACAAATTTCATATTTGGGCTGGCACAGAACTTTTGCAATTTTCTTTAATTAATTTTAGCGAGCATATTTTTAAAACGAAAAAAACTAAGTATGTTGCATAAAAAATAATTAGTTAGCACATAAATATCATTCGTTTGAAAAGAATCCAACTTAACCAAAAAATCCAAAGAATCCAACTTAACCAAAAAATCCAATTTCCTAACCAGAAGGACTAGAATTAAATTTTTTTTTTTAAAAAGCATGGGTAAAATAAATTTGAACGCACCAAGTAGCTTTCTTTCTAATTTTGTTTTGTCATGTTAGAACCTGACCAATAACATAGAAAACTAAATACCTTAAAATCCTATTGCTGAGGGTAATAATTGAATTTTGTTAGTATAACCATTGCAATTTTTTTATCACTTACCTTTCAATACCTAAAACTTTAAAAAAAAATGTTTTTTAAGATCATATAGTCACCTTCCATAAAGTACATTCACCAATTAACGATAAGTCATCTCTCTTTGTCAAAGTTTAAACCATTTTTCAAAGGTATTTTAAGTTTCAAGTATAGTTGGATATGCATTTTCAAACACAATAGAAAACACAACGAAAAACTTCAAACTTAAGAACTTCATGGCCTTATCAAACAATCCTCTAAAGTTATAGTCTTATCGCTCGTAATTAGTACTAACTGAACACCACCATTCCCATGATTAAACATATTTTTTTATTTGCTAACCCACCACCTAAATATTACTTTGCTCTAAAATCAGTGGGCTTTAAGTTAGAACCTTCCAAATGAATATTAATATTGATTTTAGAGGAAAAATATGTTTCAAACAATAATTTGAGGTGGAAGCAACCTTCTAATCCTACCTAAAGCAACCCATCTAAAACATCTTCCCTCCCTCACAAAACTAGAAGAGGGGGGGGGAGAGAAAGAGAGAGAGAAAGAGAAGAAAAGAAATTGAGTCCATAACAAAAGCACCCCTTGTTACAAATGTCAGTCAAACAAATGAAATAGATAATATCATCCAAATTATAATTCTTTCAGAAGTTTAGTTCCAAAACTTTTCCTGCCACCAATCTTAAATATAACAATGACAATTTCACTCTAGTTTTCTTTTTTACTTTTTGGAAACAGAACTGCCAAACCAAATATTTAGGCCCAGTTTTGGCAACGTTTAATCTAACTATTTTCTATTTTTGTTTTCAATATTTTCGTAAACTCTAAAAGCATACTTGATAATTATTTTTTGTTTCCAAAAAACATTTTGTAAACAGAAAAAAATGTATTTCTGCTTGTTTTGTAAACAACTTCTAATTCTCTCCTCCCTCATCCTCTACCTAGTTATTCGTTAAGCACAATACAATATAAGCCATCTAAGAATCCCTAGGATGCATATTGCTAAATATAAGTGTTTGTGGAAATTGTACCTTGACCTTGAAGTTCACTTAATTAACAAACTTCCAATTTCATCCTCCGTTATACAAAAAGATAGCTATAAGCCTTAAACTTTATTGAACCACATATTTGCATGTAGATATTACATGCCACATTCTCTAATTTATTCAGGTTCTGTCTTTTTCACCTATATATAGCATCAAATGTTCTTCCTTACGCCTATCAACGTTTCCATAACAAAATCAGTGTCCCGGTCCGTGGATTCACCATTAGTCACCCATCAAGAATCGGTAGTACAAAAAGGCAAAAAGACCCACCAACAACTTCACATTCCGATCCGCAATTCAAGATCTTTTTTGCACACTACCATAACTAGATTATCCTATCCAATCCAATCCAGTTCAAGAACTAGTCCCCAATTCGAGAATCTTTTTCATCGCTACAATCAGAAGACACTCCCATTCAAAACTTTAATCGGTAGGGGAAAAAAAAACAAGAAAGAAACACTTCCACTTACCACACTCGTATAAATCAACTGAAAATTTGATTATTACAACAAACATAGAAATCAAAAGAATAAACATCCGCACGCACAAACACACATTAACTCGAATATCAATCGATAAAGAGACCTTTAAGAACTGTCTGGCAGTATCGGCGGTCTGGCCGACGGCAATTTCGAGGAAAGAAGAGACCATGATTTGCTTGTCAGTCGGAGATAGGATCGACTCCATCGATTTCGTGATCAGCAGAATCTGTGCGATAAATCGAATCCGAAATTGAAACCCTAAAGGGATTAGACACACGGCTCCCCCTTCTCTGAGCTCGAGAGAAACTTGAAAGATTACTTGCTTTGTAGAGAGAGAAAGCGCCCATTTGAACTTCAGTTTCTTGCGATGAATTATATATATACGTAATCTTTTTTGGGTATTTCTTATTTACGAAAATAATCCTTCGTGAGAAACGTTTCCTATGTTTGCAAAAAAAAAATTCGATTTTTAAGTTGTACGGATTAATTTTAAAAAAAAACTAATTAATTTTTTTTCTCTTAATCTAAAAAAAATTAATGCATATCCTAAATACCATAACTTTTTTAAACAAAATTACTATGATATTCTTAATAAAAAATTACTCACAAAAATTTTTAAAAAGTCATATTAATATCCCAAACATTACATCTTAAAAGTTAAAAGTTAAAAATAAAGGCATTTTAGATATTTTAATAAAAAATAAAAAAACAAAAAAGGTATTACAAAAAATTATCTCAAACAATTTAACTTTTTTTATTTTTTTTTTAAAATTAAATTCTTTAAAAAACAAATTTTTTAGACATATTAAATAGACAGTTAAGCCAAAAAGGATTCCAGAGACCCATTTTTAGGAGGTCTAAAATGCTGTTTTTTATATTTTTAGGAAATTAAATTAATTTTTTTATCAAAAATGTTATTTTTCGTTTCGTACAATAGATTTAAGTTTGTCCGGTATGTAAATAGGTATATTTATAAAATCTACTAGTAGTTATGCCCACGCATTGCGCAGGTGATGAATTGAGGGAGATTGAAAATTTATAATTTATTTTTTAAAATTTTTAAATTGTTTTAAAAGAGAATATAAAAGATGAAAATAACAAAAAAAATTGAGATTTTTGTGTAAATAAAACAAAATGTCACAAAGGCTTTACAAACTTCGGTGTTGCCTTATTATAATAGTGTAGACAATAAATAATTTTATTATATATATATGAAACAATATAATTTAAAAATAATTTTTAAAAGATATAAACTAGATCGGACCAAATAGGTAAAATTAATAGTCGAGGGACAAAATTAAAAAAATATAATAATTTAAGGGATAAGAATAAAATTAACCTATGAGACCCTGACCTGCTTTTTTTCGGCGTTTTTCGACGCGCATTAGCGTTTTCGCTTTTGCATGTTTAAATACTTTTTGATGCATGATCGGGGTTATATATACATGCGGGCAGATTCCTGGGGGCCGTGGGGTGTTGCGGCATGAATTTAAAAAATTTTTAAAAAAAGATATTTTGGAGACCTATAAATATCTGGAGTTAGATATTTTTAAAAGATATTTTCAAAATTTCTCCAGTAAGTTTAATTTTTTCTCTCTGCCTTCTCTCTAAGTTCTCAAAGGCCCGGAGCTCGTTTTCAACGATCCAACAGCGGATTCCTATTTTTGGCACGGTGGGCTACGCGTTCATCCGGATGAATTTTCATTCTGGCAAGGCTTGGTTTTTCACGTGGTTCGAGGCATCGAGTTTTTAACTCAGCAGAATAGGATTTTAGACCCTACTGCTGTATAAAGGTGCTACGTGTAATCGTGTGTATTTTTAACGGTTAGATTGCTGTAGATCTGAGTTTGTTTTATGTTGGGATTTGGGCTAAAAACCTATTTTTTGGCGATTTCGGTAGATGGAATCGGGTATCGAGTGTTTCTTTCGTGGTTTTGAGGTTAGACTTGGGCGTGTGTATGTCCGAGGGTGTTGGATGGGTGTTTGGAGGTGGAACCCGTAGCTTTAAAATGGTTTCTGGGCTTGATCAGTCGATTGAACTCATAGGTTCAATCGACTGGATCATAGTTTCTTGGGTTCAGTCAACTAACCTCATTGGGTCAGTTGACTGAACTGTGTGTTTGGCGTTTTGGGGCTTTTCCAGTGTGTTTTTCAATCGACTGGGGGTTTGGCCCAGTCGACTGAAGTTCTGAGCTATGTGTTGGTGGTTTTGGTGGTTGGTTTCTTGGTTTCCATTTGGTTTTCAATAGTATTCGGTTGATTGATTATGGGGTTAGTCAATTGAAATACTGTTGGATTTCCTTTGGAGTTCGGTTGGTCGGGTTGTGGCTTTGGGAGTCGTGTCGTGGTTTTGGGTGTTCGTTTAGGTATCGTACTCAGGGGTGGCATGCTTGGTTAGATGCAGGTTGTTGGGGGCACGGTTATGTGTGTGGTGCTTGTGCATCGTTGGTTGTGGGGCGTGTTAGGGCCTGTGGCACATTTGGAGAAAATGTGTTGTTAGTGACCTCGTGGTTTGAGGGTTTGGTGTAGCCTTCTGGTTAGGCTCGGTAGTGTGGGTTGCCGATTGTCCCTGTGAGTGGATGTTGGGTTTTATGACAGGTGATGTCACGATTTGAGGTTATATGGCTATGTGCGCTTATAGATAGCTTTATGCATTTATAATTGTGGTTTATTATGCATGGATTATGTATATAGATTACATGATTTTGGTATCGTTAAGTGTACCGTAGTTGCATGCTTTAAAACTCATATTCTTTATAGGCATGGTTATGTGGAATATGAGGAATAGATGCATATGAGACATGTTGCATGAGTTGCAGGTGTTGTGTGAGTCGCGTGCGTAACATGTGATGTGGTTTGTGGAACGTAGTGATAGTACGTGGTTCTATGCATTTAAACCCGGGTTTAGTATGCATGTTTTGATACGGTTTTATCCCGTGGTTTAGACATGGGTTGGGATACATGTTGATACGTAGATTTGTTTCTGTTTTGCATATGTGGGACAGATATTGGTCCCTCTGTGAAAGTTCGTAAAGATATGTATATGAGGGGCGGATAATGGTCCCACGGTGAAAGTTCGTGAAAATATCTGTTTGCTCTGGTCAACGAGGCTAGTTAGGGCGGATAATGGTTCTACGGTGAAAGTATGTGAAGATATGTGATGAGGGTGGATAATGGTCCTACGGTGAAAGTCCGTGAAGATGTGTGTGTTGCACGGATTGCGTGCATTGTGTGTGTTGCATGGGTTGTGTGCGTTGCATAGTTAGGGGCTGTGGTCTTTCGGTGAAAGTCCGAGAAGTTACATGGATTGCATGAATTGCATTGTGGAACGGATAAACCAGTTTTCAAACTGTTTTAAGAGTCATGTGAATCGCGATCTAAAATCCCTTTTTAAACTGTTTTTCAAGGCTCCCATGAGTGAGTCAAAAGATGGTTTGTATTCTCGCTTTTCCGTTTGTATGTGAAAATTGTTTTAAAGGTTTGAAAGAGAGTCTAAAACTACACCTCATTTTCCTAGCATGTTTAGCTCATACTGCATGCTTGTCTAGTTTCTGCTGAACTTTGGCTCACGACGTGGGATTTGATTTTCTTCAAGTACCGGTCACGCAGGTTGATCTGGAGGTGCTGGAGAGGTGGAAGAGCTGTAATCTTGCTTTTTGTTCTTTTGTTACATATATATTGTAGCATATTTTTTCGGTATTGGAATCGTATAATGTATGCCGTTTGACAATTATATATACAATGCATGTATGGTTATATTTGAGAGTATATTCTCGGGTTGGTTGTTTGTGGGTGTTTCACGTGACCCAGAGTTTGGTGCGTAACAGAATTAAAGGGAACAGAATTAATAGTTGAGGGACAAAATTTGTTAGTCTAAAGGCTTTTTAATTTGATTTTGATGATTTTCATAATTAATTTTCTAAGAATAAATGGATTTAAAATGATAATATTTTATATTTTCAAAATGAATGTGTTAACACATTTTGAACAATTAAAGTTGACACCTTAGCAAAAAAGAAATGACTTTTATCTCAAAAAAATTTCAAACACTCAAGTATTCTTTAATTAAAATATTTTTTTGTTGATCTTAATTGAAAATTAAGTCAAACACTTTTAAGATAAAATATAATTGAAACTTATCAAATGTGTCAACACCCATTGATCAAATGGTTTGACACCCTAACAGTTTTACAAGTTGATCTTCAGGTACCAAAAAAGTTAATGTCGACACAAACTAGTTTTGTGTTAACACAAAAGTGCCGAAGTGCCCAGAACTCATTTTGAGTCGACACAAACATATTTTGTGTCGACACAAAAGTGATCCTCACTTTTGATTTCCAGAAGTTTGGGTCGACACGAATGAAAATTGTGTCGACACAAAACAACCGAGACCTCCTGCAGATTTTTGGTGTCGATCCCAAGACAATTCGTGTCGACCCAAAAGTCCGAGCCTGCCTGCAGAAATTTTGGTATCGACCCCAAGAAGATTTGTGTAGACACAAAACAACCGAAGCTGACTGCAGAAATTTTGGTGTCGACCCCAAAGGCCAAATGTGTCGACACAAAAGTACCAAGGCTCCCTGCAGAAATTTAGTGTCGACACCAGAGACAACTTGAGTCGATATAAAGTTGTTCCTCCGGATGCTAAAGTTTCAAACCAGTCGACACCAGATTCATTTGTGTCGATCCCAGAACATTGGAAGGTAAAGTGCAGAATTTGTGTCGACCCCTCAGAACATTTGTGTCAACCCAACCACTTGAAGAACCCTGCCCTAAACATTTTGTGTCGACACCAAAACTATTTGTGTCAACCCTAAAGACGGAAATTCAAAATGCGGCAGATCTCAACGGTTGAAATTTTGGCATTTATTACTCCCACCTACCTCCAACGGTCAAGAACTCACAAGAGCTTCTATAAGGAGTTACTTCTCAGCATTTAAAAAGGTTGGAGACTTGCATTTACTGTTCTATTGCTCAAATCTATCTATGAAATCATCAAGCTCATATTAATTACTGTAACTCCAGTTTTTATTCCTCATCTCTCTTTACCCTTTCATTTATTGTAAATCAATCTTGTAAATAGAGTGAGTGTTCTTCATTTATTACACCTCATTTATTGTAATCAAGGGTGAGTCACCCTTTAGCCTTTGAGTGAGTGAGTGAAACCCATCAAAGAAGAGTTCAAGAGAGATTAGAAAAAAACAGAGGCTTATTTTCATAAGATCTTTTTGAAGCTGAAATAAGCTTGTGAATATGCCCGTAAACATTCAGATAGTTCAAGTGAAGACTTGAAGCTTGTAAAAGCTTGGAATACGCCCGTAAAGTATTCTGAATAATGGAAATACTCAACGGAGATCTTGAGGAGTGAATATAGACTAGGATAAAGCCGAACCACTATAAATCTCTGGTGTCTGGTTCTTTTTCTCTATCCCTCATCTTTTAATACTTGCATTACTTAAATATTTACGTATCTTGCTTTATTGCAATATTAAAAGATTTTTGAAAATTTTTTTTAAATTGCTATTTATTTTTAAAGACCCATTCACCCCCTCTTGGGTTGCCTAGATCTAACAATTGGTATCAGAGCTTGGGCTCTTGCTTTTGACTTAACAATCTAAGAGTTTTATATGGCAACCACTAGTGTTGGACCTGTCCAATCTGAAGGTCAATCGACCAACAGACCCCTTTTGTTCAATTGACAAACTATAACTATTGGAAGGCTAGAATAAGAATTTACATTCAAACCGTAGATTATGACCTTCGGTGGGTTATCATGAATAGACCCAAAAGACTTATTAAAACTGTTGAAGGGGCTGCTGCCTCTAAACTAGAAGTTGAATGGACTGAAAATGACATTAAGGAGATACAAAAGAATACTAAAGCCATGAATCTTCTATATTGCTCACTTGACCCAAATGAGTTCAATAGGATCTCTACATGTGACACCGCAAAAAAATATGGGATGGACTCGAAGTTACCCATGAGGGCATCAATCAAGTGAAAGAGTCAAAAATCAATCTGCTTGTGCATAACTATGAACTATTTAAAATGAAGAATGATGAAACTATATCTGATATGTTTACTTGCTTCACTG
>JAULJZ010210326.1:0-18706 GCA_032270985.1 Heliamphora pulchella | reverse complement strand
CTTGTTAGGGTTGTATACTGAAAATCATATTTTTAGTATTTAATTTTATTTTAATAAAATTAGTTTTTCATTTTATGAGAATCTTAATGGGCAATGTATGCAATATTATTTCTTTAAATGTTATGCATGGATATCCTTTATTCTGTATATTATTTAATCTAGTGTGTAAAGTACGGTCTGCCCACAGAAGATCATGTTTTAGGTTTTTACAGAATATAAGTTTTATATTCACAGTTTTGATGGAAATGGGCAAGTCGTTGGTACGACTGTAGCACAGAATTTTATTAGGTCTATTTTGGTTACAGAGAACAGATAATAGCGTTGTCCATTATGTTGACTCTCTGTGTTAGTACACTTAGTGTGTATTGAACGGGACACATTGGATAATTAATTTTATGTTGACTATATAAATTAATTCACACTCTAAAATTATTATGAATTATGCTCTTAATCTTGAAATAATTATTAATTTTTGTATATTTAATATTCGCTGTCTTGATTCATTAAAGGGTGCGATCTTATATGGGTCTATATTTTCAGTGAGTTCGATAGCTGTATTATTTATATGGTGAATATTAATTATTGACGGAATCCACGTCTCAAATGGTCGGGATTGTCGATTTTCCCTTAAGGAAGCATATAAGTTTTGACCAAGCCAAACTCTGCAGGTGGATTTGATTATCCGACAGTCAAATAAGTTAAGCAGAAGGGCTTAAGGTATTTAAAGATGACGATTAAATTAAATTGTCAGTAATTAAATTTAATTGGCAGGTATCGAAAATCTTAATATGGGGAGATGGGTTAAATATTTAATAATAGGTGCTTGATGCAAGAAGGTCTTGAGATTATGGCTTATAGTGCAATTACAGTTCTTTTGTAGTGTGAACTATAATTTAGTGTTTTATGAAAATTGTAGAAACCGCAACATTTCATAATTACAGATACCGCTGTAAGGCTTTCTTAATTGTGAAAACCGCTTGATGGGTATCTGTGTTATGCTAAAAGTTTTTGTCATAGTTACTTCATAGATTCTTTCTATAACCCTAAAAATATGCGGGTAGGCTGAACAAAATTTATTACTTGTCTTCAACACTAAAGCTGACCAGGTTCTGCTAGTAAGAGTTCTTGAAGGATTATAACTCACACTATATTCGAAAATCGCATAAAGAAATATAGTAAAAGGTTTGACGGAAGTTTTAACTCAGAATCAAAATCGTAGTTGAAGATTCGACCGAAAAATGTATTTTTCAAAATTAAATGTGGGTGCACGGGTTTTTGTTTTGATTGTTCAACATCAAAAGTTTTATCTTGAACCCGTTTCGACGTTTGTACGTCCAGTTATTTTTTTTTTATCGAAAATCGTTTATAAAAACAATGATCTTGGCTATTTTGCCTCCAACAATTAGTATGAGAGCCGTTTTATTTTTTGTTTATGGTTTATCGAGACCGGGTATTTTTAGAACTGTGCAAACTTTGTTTTGTGGGCGTTCTAATCATAGTTTTACGATCATCATATTTTTCATGTCTGATTGAATGGTTTGGTTGATGATTTATTTTTTTTTAATCACGAGGGTTAATCGTGATAGATTAAGTTTTTTTAAAATCGAATGTAAACCTATGGGACATAAGTTTTCGATGTAATTGTAGCTATTTATTTTTAAATATCAGTTTAGAATATTTAAGAACATGTTGAATATCTAAGAGCACAAAGAACATGCGGCGGCACCGGCACCGGAGGTGGTTTTGGGTGTTTACGGGTCACGAATCGTAGGAATTTTTTAACGATTTTAAAATAGTTTTTTTTCGATGAGTTTCTGCAATATTTATGCATTAAAAATAGCAGCAAAAATAAGTTAAAAATAGTGGTAAAAATGACAAACAAACCTATCACCGGCGGCTTTGCAGGCGGCAGTTCGGGGCCAATTTTGTTGATTTTTTGGGATATTTTTTAGACTATTTATTGAGCATTTTTTTGGACATAAAATAGCAGAAGACATACATTAAAATACTATCCAAAAACCATTAAAAATCAGGCCAAAACAGGCAGTAAAAAGCCAAATAGGCGGTGGCACTTCGGCGGCGCTGATTCAGGGCTTTTTTTGGAACTGTTTTCAAGGCGTTCTTCGAAACAATAGGTTTTTGAATATTTGTGCTATTTTTTCAAAAAAAAAATAGGAGCAAAAACACCACCAAAAAATCCCAAATGGGCGGCCGTTGTGGGCAGCGGCGTAGGTAGTGGTTGGTTTTAGGGCTATTTTTCAATCATTTTTTAGACAGTTTTCATACTATTTTTTTTGATAGAAAATTGTTACTACTCGAGAGTTATTTTTTAATATAAACGGCGTCAAAAATGGATTACCCAGGTGGTGGCAAAAGCCGCCAGAATGTGGCGGCACAAGGTGGTAGCGGCGGTGGCATGGTGGCCGACAGTGGTGCCTTGGTCCAGGGCTATTTTGATCAACTTTTCTGATGTGTTTTGATACTGATATGATATATCTGTATATATCAAAGTGTATTAAAGAATCATGATACAATTGGGATACAGAAAACTGCCAGGAATAAGGATTATTACAACTTATCTTTAACAGGAGACAGAAACGCTTTAGTGTTTCGATTCGATCATAAAATCGAAATATATTCATATTTTGTATTTATATTCATATTAATTGCGTGGATGATGTATATCTATTTTATATTTTTCTATTAATTTAATTAATTCAAAAAATTTAATTTTAATTAAAATATTTTATAAATAAAAATAAAAATAAAAATATTTTAATTAAATAAAAAAAAATTAGACATTTTATTTTTATAAAATATCGCATTTAAGATGATTTTTATAAAATTGAACATCTTGAAAAATATGAAAATTAATTCCAAAATTTGAATTAATTAAATAAAAAAATATTTAATCTAAATAAATTATTATTTTTCAAAAAATATGAAACAAAAGATAAAATAATTAAATACCTTTAATTACTATTAGCTGAAAAGCTGAAGAAAAAACTGTGCATTTACTGAATTTTATTTGTTACTCATTAAAACATGAGAAGATGATTTGACAAACCGAAATCTTTAGAATCATGTACACGAAAAGATATTTGATTCTTTTAGATCACGTGTTTTTCGAAATTAATAAATTTATTTTAATTAAACGAATTTTTATAACCCTAAAAACTGTATTAAAAATATAAATGGGAGAGAAAATTTATTTACAGATAAATCTCGCGGTCTCTATCATCAGTTTATAGGCAATGTATTTAAATACTGTATATTAGTAGTAAGCCCTTCCTCCCCATTGAACAAATTAATTGTTGTATCGCAAGTACAAATTTTCTTTAGGGATAATTCTAGATAATTGTTAGTGTAGATCACTTCTCCATCTGAAAAGTTTATTATAAAGCGATTGATTTGGGATTAGATGATAGTTAACACTTAGCAGTATATAATAGTATCTCTCCATCTGAGTCACTGCTATTATATACTGAACCAAAACTATGTCATCTATTTAATTTTACTTGGCAGAGTCAGTTGCCTAGATAGTAAAATTAATAGAAATTGGCCTGTTTGGACATATGATGGTACCAAATTAAAATGGTAGAGGGTACCAAATTAAAATAAATTCAAAATTTTGCTCGTCATAATTAACGGTATTTTTAATTATGTGATTCTCAGGATTAAAATGGTTTTCAACCTACTCGCTTCAATACTAAAAAAAAAAACAAACTTACAGGACCAAACTATATTAATTGGAAAAAAAATTTTGACATTATTTTAACTGCTGAGGATAACAAATTTGTGTTAACTAAGATATGCCCATCAGTACCTGATGTGGGGGCCACAGATCAGGAAACCCAGGCCCATCAGAAGTGGCAAAAAGTTGATCAGATGGCTAGCTGCTACATTTTGGCTTTCATGTCAAATGTTTTGCGGCATTAGCATTAGTCTATGCCCAGTGCTTATGACATGATTATGAATCTCAAAGAAATGTTTGGGGATCAAAATCGTGCTGCTAGGCAGGTGGCCATGAAATCTCTAATGAATGCACACATAGTTGAAGGCACCCTAGTTAAGGATCATAATCTGAAGATGATCAGTCTTCTAAATGAACTGAAAATCCTAGGAGCTAAAATTGATGGGAAAACTCAGGTCGATATCATACTCCAGGCTAGATCTTCCATCCTTCACCCTCTATGCAAGCAATAACTCTAAATAGAATATGCAGGATATCAAAAATGAATAATAGAGAGCTTAAAACATGTTTACATGCTACTAATTTCTCACAAACTACACGACCATAACAAAGGGAATGACGGCCGTAGCAAATATGAAAGAAAAAAAAAGGTGGCCATAACATTCATATAACCTCAAAATCATGCGAACATGAAGGTACATAGAATGGAGACCATGACCCATTCAATCTAGGCCTGATCTACCATTCATTACCCGACAGAAAGATAGATAGAGGCACGGAAAGACAAAATATTAAATAGAGCAATAAAAAGATGTACAAACTTGAAATAAACAGATAACATAGGGTTTTTAAAAGGGTTTGTTGCATTTCTGGCCTTAGAACAAAGTCACGACCGTAACAATATAATGTTGCGTCCATATAAAGAGGCATAAATGTACCGACTCTTATAAAAAGGACACGGTCATCACTGTGGGTTTAACAGAACACACGGGCATGACATAAGAAAGTTACGGTCGGTATGTTCTAGAACCCGAGTAAGCTTTTTATGTGTTCAGTGTGCTTGTTAGCATCGAAACAAGATGTAAACAAATGTAAATATACGAAAGTGAAGGCTATACAGATACTGTTAATGATGAAAACTTGGAATAAATTAATATTTACATTAAAATGAATGGTAAACAGGGAATGAAAACAAAGGAAACCTTATGCACGACACCCTCGGGGAAGAAGATGAGGGTTTAAGAAGAGTCATGTTATCCTAAGGTTACCTCATGTGAATATCCACGTCGAATGTCTCCTTGGTGGTGAAAATACGATACCTGCGAACCAATATACGTGCTCCAAGAACTCCTCCGAGATAAGTAAGAACACAGACGAGGCTTGTGAAGTATAGAATGGATAGAAGAATATCGGGTGGGGGAGTATTTGGGCAAAGTTTTAGTATCCAGGTATGTCTCTCCTCTTGTTTTTGCTTGGAATCGTCGCCTATTTATAGGCAAGGCGAGCAACACAGACCCCTTCTGGGATGCTACCACCTGTTAAAAAAGGGGTAATCGTGAGGGCCGCTACCTTTTTGTTTTTGTACAATATAGGCCGCTACCTTTATGGTGGTGAAAAGGACAACCGTGTCTTTCAAAAGTCATGGTCTAGATAAAAATGCAACAACCGTGACAAAGAAAGTCACGACTTGATTTAGGGTTTTCAAAAAGGTTACGGCCGTGAGAGTAAGGATACGGCCTGTTCTAGGGTTTTTAAAAAGGTGATGGCCGTGTGGTTAGGGATGTCACGACCTAAAGGTTATTTACAATTTTTGGATTTTGAGCCATATTCGTAATTTTGCTTGCTTAAGGATATCCTTAAGCATAATTCTCATACTTTCGTCATTGAGGCGCATTCACGGTGGGTGCTTAAGATTTTGCTTGGTCAGATTGAGGTGTCTACAGTGAGCATACAAGCTAGCCTTCCTATGAAGTTACTGGATCTACACTACTTTGTACTACTCGGGGTTAGGGTTTCGTGTTGTTCTCCTTGAGTCTGTACGATAGTGCCATCCTCTGCTTATGCCCATATCTTCTTCTGTCGACAATCGATGATATTGCGATGTCCAAAGAGCCAATCCATTTCGAGGATCACATCATATCCATTAAAATCCATGACTCGTAGGTTGCACGTCATAAGGGTATCAGTTATTCTCAATGTACATGTTCTACAGACGGAGTCTATACACACGTGATCTCCTAAGGGTGTGGCGACACTTAGGTTTTGATCTAATGCTTCAGGTTTCAAGAGCGAAGATCGCATGTAGGCCAAAGATATAAAGGAATGGGATGCTCCAGAATCAAATAACACTTTCACTAAGGTATTAAATAGCACGAACATGCCTTGAATAACCTGGGTGTCTTCTACCTCCTCCTCTTCTAGTGTAAAGATGCGTCCTCCCATCAGTCGGTTTCCATTGTTGCTCTGGGCATTCCCTGTTCTCATTCCATTGCTTGGACCTCCCTGGGGCCTCTAATTCCTAACAAGTTGTGGCCTTCCTCTTCCATTCGACTGGTTGGTAGCTAGTCTAGTGACCTAAACTGACTGTGGGTACCTCGAAGGCTGGTTTTGGGATTGCCTCCATTGCTAAGGTTGATTGTTCAGATTCCTCTGTCTTAGGCGCGGGTAGTTGATCTTCTTATGTCCCGATTGGTCTCACTCAAAACAAACGATAGAGAAATCCCTTGGTTGTCCTGGCTTGTTGTTCTAGTGGTATGGCTTTTTATGAACGAACACTCGATTGCTTCGTACAGGTCCTCCAAAGCTGATGTTTCTTTTCTTCTGGTTTTAAATCTTTCTTAAATCACCTAAATCGGTCTCGACGAGCAAAGCAACTTGAACTACTTGCGCATAGATAGGGAGTTATAAGCAAATCACTCTCGCTCGGATGGACAATTTTAGGCCCCACTCGATCTTCTGTGCCGTCGACTCTTCGTCGGGTACAATAGTTGCGGCGAAACGGTTTAGATCCTCATAGCGGTTAACGTACTGAGTCACCATTATTGATCCCTATTTAAGCTCCAAAAACTCTCAGGTCTACCCTTGACGAAAGGAATCTGGGAAATACTTCTCTAAAATTAATCCTTTGAACTAGTCCCATGTTAAAGCTATTGTGTCCTGAGTGTTGTTGATAATGAACCACTAATGATCCGCCTCCCCTTTAAACAGATGTGCTGCTAAAGCTACTCGGATCTGCCTTGGCTTCAACTCCCACAGAGCTGAATAACTTTTTAATAGCCCTCGACCATTCCTCAACTTCTCTTAGTTCTGCACCTCCTTTAAATATCGGGGTTCGCTGCCTGTCCAGTTCTGATAAGAACCACGCCCAGTCACGTACATGGGGAAGATTAATGCTAGCTGCTAGTTCTTCGTCATCTACCGGCCCTTTAGCTTGTCGGTTGTTTCGTTGTCTACCAGCCATCCTAGAATGAAAGAAAATGGGCGAGTATTATGGTTTTGAGGATTGATTTGATATTTGAAATTATTTTTAGGTTTTGAGATCTTGTGGAGTTAAGCTTAAGATTATAAAATAGCTTATGGAAATTTATTTGACAACAAACACTAGCATTTCCTTTCAACACATAATTGATACATAATCTTCAAAAAGTTTACAGAACACGCATACAACATTCAAGCAAAGGAAACGTACAACGCCTAACATGCTAAAGCCTAGCTAAACAGATGCGAATAGAAGTGGTGGACAACTGAGTCACGCTCTCATGCCGCTTCGTAAATGCCGTAGCAGTGCCACTGCATCTCCACATGCCAAAAGTCCTCCGGCCCCATGCGAGTCTTGTCTATTATGGCTACTGGTACCTAGAGGTACGTTTCTTGATTTTTAAAGTCAATTGTCGGGTCGTGCAGGTTGATGATTCTTCTTTTATCTCTTGGCCTCTGTGTCTGCATTCACCTTGCATCCATCCTATCTCCCAATATATCTTAGAATCTCAACAGTACCTTCAGATGATAGGTTGTCTCGTCACATCTCTCCAACACCTTCAGTGGACCCATGTACCTCTGAAAAGACTCTGGTTTTTCCTTTTCCATGTCTTTTCTGGGAATACTCTTGCATACACCCATTCTCTAATGTGATAGTCTCTGCAGTAGTCTTAGCTGCTCCAGTAGATTACTTCGTTTGTTGTTTCATCATCATTCATCTCTGGTGGTGGTGCCTCTAGTGGATTGTAAAAGAAAGTAATGACCCTTTCTTCATCTTCATCATCCTCATCCTCATCCTCAACCTCGTAATTAGCCCTGCCATTTGCCTCATCTGCCTCTTCGTCTGCACCTGCTTTCTCGGCCTCTTCTTCTTCATGAACTGGCCACTCATCCGGGAACATCCATGCCAATGGAAGTATGTCTATCGGGTCTTGCTCTTCAAAGGGAACTTCCCCTGGGTCATCTTCTGGGTTTAAGTCTTCTAGTTTAGGTGCTGGCTACGATTCTCCAACCGGCTCTGCGTTGGATGCCATCCTAATAGAAGAAAAGATCAAGAAGAGAAACTTAAGGTAAGGATTTTAAGTTTTCAGAATTATAAGTGATAATTTAATAATATAGACATTTTACAGAGTTTCTATACTACAGAACTCGTATTCTCCTGTAACCCAAGGCTTGAAGGTTTAGTAAATCTAGGCACTGATACCAAACTGTGACGCCTTGTCTTCTGGGCGCGTTGAGACATGTATAAGTATGAATAAAGAGGATATTCTTGACCATTCATTCATAGATATACATCATAAGTATTGCCTCATTAAGAGTTTTGAACGGATCACAAGTACATAACGTTTATAGTTTCACAAGGAATTTGTAAAAATTACAATATGTGGTAGGAAACCCAACAAAAAGAACAAAAAGAGAAGACTTGAATCTTCAGCAATCATCGTCGGGATCCCCTTGCTCCTAGAACTCATCCTGGAAATTGTAGCTTTCATCTCCTTTGGGAATTTCTTCTTCAAAGATTTTCTCTTCCTAACTTGTGGCATAATTGCCATGAGTTAAAGCCTAGAAGAAAATACTATAAACTTCTAACCAATCTCACGGCATAAAATTTACCACAGCCCATATCATTTAACACTTAATACATATTAAGGTCAGGGAGATCAGCAAATTTGACAATTATATCATGATAGGTAGATAAGTGAATGAGCATGCAAGTATGTGATGTTATGGATGGAATGCAAATACCCAACCCGACATTAACCCAAAATCATAACATGAATTCGACACCAGGAATTACCAGAGTAGACTTTATGGGAGTTGATCACAAAAGCCATCATCGCGACTCGTTGCGAATAGTAAATCCATCGCCAAGCTTCATGCCATAGTTGTTTTACTGCAAAATGGCAGCAGCGTGGGGTCCGGGCCACCCCTCGGGCCAACCAATTCGAATGATCAAACAATATATGTATATACAATTTATCCCACCTTAAGACTCATGATGACTTTGCCAATGTCAACCCAAAGTCTATGCTATCAAAGCCAGAATGCTAGCGATGAACCTATGGTGCCCAATAATTCCATGATAAATAATTTTCTAAACACCGAGCATGCACCCAAGGTGTTCACAGGGAACACATCCCAAAACAATATAAAACCGGTAACTAGAGATGTCATAGACTTGAACCAATGAATGACAATTCCAACATATCCCAACCCTCAAAGGTACATTTAGAAGGGACTCTAATATGCCATGATGAAGTTATGACAATGTCCACGATGGTACAACATGGATCTCATAGTACAACTACTTATAGCACGACATTGAATTAAGCATGGTATGCACAAAGTACAAGTCTTTAAAGCATTGAGTACAACCATATGAAGCATACCATCCAATTCTCAAAACATCGTTCTAATTTCATGGCAAGGTCATTAATCACTATATAATCACTCTAAATCATTATACACCCCATTTTAATCAACTAAAACATATAATTCAAGTCTCACGACAAGGCATGTTCAAGCATAGACTCAACAACACAAAGGCTAACTTTCAAGTATTAATTTAAAAAGGACAATAGTGTTTTGAGGTACTTAGACTTGGAGTTAAGTTTTGGTTGTTGGCCATGATTTAGATACATATATTCTCTATAATATTTATGTTTAACACAAAAACCAAATCATGAGGAAATTGGGCGGATTAATTCATATAAGTGAAAATGGTTCAGCATTTTACAGAGAAAAGTACAGAAAAGGGCCTCAGTTGGTTTTGGCTTTGGGGTATCAAATCAGGTCCTACAAGTTTGAGTTTTGGATATGTTCTAATTTAATATGTCTCCTACAAGGCCCATGAGTAGTGGTCAGGGTAGTTATTTGAAACAAAATAGAGAAATAAGTCATTTTGTAAACTAGGTTCATTTAGTCATCGACCACACAACAGAATCTGTTTTCAACAAAGGGTTTAAAAATAGTTTGGGGGATCATCTGGGGTTGTTGGGTTTGCTTTTTAGACAGAAACTAGATTAATATGTTACATATACGTTTCGTGAAAACCACCTCTGGAGTAGGTCAATAAAAACATGGGTTGTTGGTCGCACAAAAATAAGTGACAGAAGGTTTTGTTACTCACTAAACCACAACAGTGACTTTCAGAGGTGATTTTTCTTATCAAAACTTAATATTTTGGGCTCATTATTGGTGGTTAGCTAGATATGTATGTTATCTACAACTTTCATATTTTGACCTAAGCTCAAGTCACATTTTAAAATAGGGTTTTTTGATCTACAATACCTACTGGTTTGAAACTGACACTCTTTGGTAAAAATGATATATCTCGAGTTCTATTCACTCAAAATAGTTCAAACAAATTTTAGGTGCAAGATAACATACAAACCCAAGTCTGTATATAAGGAACACACTCAGACATATTTTTACATTTAGTTATGATTTTCAAAAATCGGAGCAGAGAGGTTAAAAACCTCAAATTTCAAGCCTACATATGTTTTAGCCACCTAGCACATAGTATGTCAAGATTTGGTCCATTTTCTTTGCATGCATGTACTTTGTACATAAATATCAATGATCCAGAACTTATATAAGTTATAAAACTCAACAATACCAACATGAAAACACATCTAATAACATACTAAACATAAACAGTCCCTATTTCTTCTCTACAATGATTTTTAGGTTCATCTTCGGTTCTTGATCTTGAATGTGTGTTAAAAGATGAGTTGAGGGAGATTTTGTGTAATCTTGGATAGAAGGTGTAGAGGTTTTACTTACTTATTTTGAAGACCTAATGGTGGAAGGATGATAGGACTTGGCTTTAGAAGTCACTTCCTTGATTTTCCTAGGCTTCTTCTCCTTCCACTCCTTCCTCTTCTCTTCTTTCTCTCTCAAACTTGGATGAACACTCAAAAACAATGAAAATATGGTCTCCCACCCCTCTTGGCCAAAAATATAGTGAATAAAGAGAATATTTGGTCTTCATTTTATAAAGGGAAGGATTAGTGGGCTTAATGATGGCATGAAAGCTTTAATTGAATTCTTTTTTTTTCAATTGGTTGCACGGGGAGGCCATGGTGATTTTAAGACATAAATTCAGACTTTGGGCAAGGGAATTCGGCTAGGACAGATTTGGGGAAGAAAAATTTTGATCTTGCATTAATTTAGGGTTTAAATTAGGTATTGGTACCATATTATGCAAGAAAGTGCTTTAAAAATTAATTTGGTGCATCTTTTTAGTATCCCTATGTGCTAAAACATAGTATTTTAGTAAGTTTATGATTAATTTAGTATTTTCATGAATGACTGTAATTTTTATAGCAATTAATTAAATAGGTATAAGTTTTTAAGTCAAATTAATCTAGTTTAACAAGATGTAACTATTTGACTTATTTATGTGTGTAGGAATTTCAATAATGATTTATGTACTTTTGTTAGCATATAATATTATATTGTTATATATATTATACAAAGCTTGATTTGTACATCTTTTTCTCATTTTGAACTTAAAAATACGAAAGTAACTTTTTGGGCACATATTTCAAGGTGGTCGACCACTTGTTGGAGGCAAAACTATCAAGATCATTGTTTTTGCAAACGATTTTTGGTAAAAAATTTAACTGGACGGACAAACGCCGAAACGGGCTCCAAATAAGCTTTGACGTCGAACGATCAAAATAAAACTCGTGCAACCAAAGTTAATTTAGAAGAATACATTTTTACCAGTTAAATCTTCAGCTACGTTTTTTATTTCGAGTTGAAACTCCTGTCAAACCTTCTACTGTATCCCCTTATGCGATTCTTGAATCTAGCGTGGGCTATAATCTATCAAGAACTCCTACTAGTAGAACCTGGACAGTTTTAGTTCTGAAAGACAAGTTATGAAACGGGTTCAGTCTACCCTCGTATTTATAGGATTACAGCAGGGATCTGTGGAGTAATTATGAGTAAAACTTCTAGTGGAACACAGACACCCATCAGCTGTTTTTGTAATTAAGCAAATCTCATTGCGGTATCTGCAATTATGAAAAACTAGCAGTGGTTTCTTTAATTCCCATAAAATACTAAATTACCATTCACACCACTAAAGAACTATAATTGCACTATGACCCATAATCTCAAGACCATCTTGCATTGAGCCCCTATTATTAAATGCTTATCGTTTCCCCCACGTTAAGATTCTCGATATCCGTAAATTAAATTTAATTACTGATAATTTAATTTTAGTCGGCATCTTAAAATTCCTTAAGCCCTTCCGCTTAACTTATTTGACTGTCGGATAATTAAATCTACCGGCAGGGTTTGGCCTAGTCAAAACTTATAAACTTTCTTAAGGGGGTATCTTCAATCTCGATCTTTCGAGACGTGGATTCCGTTAATAATTAATATTTATCATATAAATAATATTACTTTCCAACTCATCGAGAATATAGACTCATATAAGGTCACACCCATTAATGAATCAAAACAACGAATATTAAATATACGCAAATTAATAATTATTTCAGGATTAAGAGTATAAGCACTATTCATAATAACCTTGGGGTGTAAATTAATTTATATAGTAGGTATAAAATTAATTATCCAAATGTGTCCCGTTCAATACACACAAAGTGTACTAGCACTGAGAGTTGAAACAATAGACGACGCTATTATCTATTTTTCGTAACCAAATCAGGCCTACTAAAACTCTGTACTACAGTCATGTCGATGGTATGTCCATTTCAATCTAAACTGTGAACATAAAACTTATATTTTACAAGAACCTAAAATATGATCTACTGTGTGCAAGCCATATCTACACACCAAATTAAATATTATACAGAATATTGGACATCCATGCATAACATTAAAGAAATTATATACATACATTGCTCATAAAGATTCTCATAAAATGAAAAATTAATTTTATTAAAAATAAAATTAAATACTAAAAACATGATTTTCAGTATGCTAACCCTAACAATCTCCCACTTATACTCAAAATCATGCTGCCAAACATCTAACTTCAATGCCCTCTACATGACTATCAAAAGTCTTAACCGGTAAGCTCTGTGCAAAAGGATCTGCATGGTTGTCTCCTAATGCAATCTTGGTCACAGCAACATCACCCCTCTGTAAAATTTCTCGTATCAGGTGATATTTACACTCAATCTATTTTTCTTTCTTTTGGACTCTTAGCTCCTTCGAATTTGCAACCGTTCCGCTATTATCATAACAGGAAGTTCCTGGGCCACACGACCTGCTTGGCTACTTCAGAAGCTGCCAGGTACTTGACCTCCATGGTGGGATCAACAATGCAAGATTACTTGATACTCCTCCAACTTATAGCTCCACCTTTTAAGGTAAACACATATCTTGAGGTAGACTTGCGGGAATCATTATCAAACTGGAAATCTGAGTCGGTGTACCCCAAAGGTACTAGACTGTCTTCCTGGTAAATCGACGTATAAGCCTTAGTCCTTTTCAGGTACTTGACTATATTCTTTACCGCAGTCCAATGCTCCTACCATGGGTTAACTGATATCTGCTAATCATGCCAACGGCAAAGCAGATGCCGAGTCTAGTAAGCATAGCATACATGAGGCTTCCTACGGTCGAAGAATAAGGAACTGCCTTCATTTGCTCTATCTCATTAGGTGTCTTAAGATACTGATCCTTTGATAGAGTGATTCCATGCCTGAAAGGGAGAAACCCTTTCTTGGAATCCTGCATGCTAAAATGAGCAAGGATATTATCGATATACTTTTCTTGTGATACCTTCTTTCTGAGTGAACCCTTTAGCAACATGCATAGCTTTGAAAGTTTCAACCTTCTTGTCTGCTCCGCTCTTCCCCTTGTAGATCCACTTATATCCAATAAGTTTTATCCCTTTGGATGGTTCTACAAGTTCCCAGACCTGATTGGAATACATAGATTTCATCTCTGAATTTATAGTCCTTTGCTAAAGATCTGCGTCTTTGTCCTGAAGTGCTTCGTTATAGTTATAGAATTTAGTATCTAGTTCTGTCGGGATCCTGTCAAATGACTTTTCCAAGAACATATAGCAATAAGGCTGATGAATAATCCTCCCACTACGATGAGATACTACCTATGTCTGTGTACTAGCAGTAACACGTTGTGTAGAATCTGAACCCTATGCATCTGTACTCTGTTCTTGATTTGCACCTGTCCCGATAATCCTCCAATTACAACTAGGTAATGGAATATCAGTGACTTGTTCTTCCGTTCTACTGGTATTTTCTCTCAGTTCTTCTAAAATAATGTTGCTTTTGGGCATGTGGTCCATAATATAATCCTCTTCTCGGAATCGAGTATTGGTGCTAACAATGACCTTCTAATTCTTAAGATTATAAAATAGACCACCATTTGTTCCCTTGGAATACCCCACAAAAAACAGACTTCTGTCCTCGATTTTAACTTACCCGCGTTCCCTTTCAGCAAATGTGCTAGACACCCCCAAATCTGAATGTGTTTTAGATTAGACTTATATCCGGTCCATAATTCTGTGGGAGTAGAAGGTATTGTCTTAGAAGGTACCAAGTTCAGAATGTATGCAGCTACCTCTATAGCGAGTCTCCAAAACGAATCGGGTAAACCTGAATAACTCATTATGGACCTTACCATCTCTATAAGAGTCTTATTTCTTCTTTTTACTACACCATTCTGCTGCGGAGTGTCAGATGTAGTCAACTAGGATATAATCCCTTCTGATGACAGGTAGTCCCTAAACTCTACAAAGAAGTATTCCCCCACTATGGTCGGATCGTAGTGATTTGATACTTTTACCTAGATGCTTCTCCACTTTCGCTTTGAATTCTTTGAATTTCTCAAAGCATTCAGACTTACGATGCATCAGGTAAATGTATTCATATCTTGAGTAGTCATCAATGAAACTAACAAAGCACTCAAAGCCACCTCTAGCCCAGATTGTCATAGGACCATACACATCATAATGAACCTGCTCTAACGGTTCTTTAATTCTATAGCCTTGGGCCAAAAAGGGCCTCTTGGTCATTTTACTCTCTAAGCAAGATTCACAAACTGAAAGTGCCTTCTCTTTCAATGAACTCAAAGGTCCTTCTATCACCATTCTGTTTATCCTTTTTAGATTAATATGACCTAAGCGTAAGTGCCAAAAAAATATTTGATTCATTAAAGAAGGAATCTTTCTCTTACATGGTAAATTAGATATGTTATTCATTTTAGTTAGATGCAGTGTAGGAGAGATATGAGTAATAAAATAAAATTCATCCACTAATGTACTAGAACAGATAATTCATTTATTATCCTTAACAACCACAAAGTTATTAAAATAAACCAAATATTCGCCTTTAACCAATCTAGAAACGAAAACGAAGAGTGACATCTCCTATTACAGCTATTGTTACCTTTGTATTATTGCCCATATGCAGGTAAATCTTCCCATCACTTAGTTGTCGGATTTTTTGAAACCCTTGCAATGAATTGCAGACATAATCAACGACTCTCGTATCTACACACCAAGTTCCGGTAGATAACACCGCTAAACATGTTTCCATAATCGGTGAATAGAAATTATCATATTTGTTCTGCCTTTTGAGAAATAATGGACATAGCTTTTTCTAGTGTCTTATCTGGTAGTAGTAAAAATATCTTTCTTTTGACTTTTTCACACAAGTTCGTGGCCCACTAACTATACTGGAAATCGTGGGCACCATAGGTTCATCGCTAGCGTTCTAATTCGTGTGCTTTAAGCTTTGGGTTGACACTGGGCAGAGGCTTCAAGGGTACTTAAGGGTGGGCTAACTCAGTGATAAGGGCAATGACAATAAGTCATAGGGCAACAACAATAAGTCTCGAGGCAAACAATAAGTCCTCTGACCCCACCCCATTTTAATTAAATAAAACAGTTGCAATATTTAATCGGGTGACGTGGTTATTATTCACAATGAGGCCCGAATGATGGCTTAGTGTTCAATTTATCAGAAAGTCTACTCTTGAAAATCCTGGCATGGAATTCATGTTTCTGTTCTTAGAGTTTGGTTGAGTTGGACACTTGCATTGCATTTGTTATTGCATTTCACGCATGATTAGTTGCTTCATATGTATCTACTTACTATGCTTATATCTTTCAAATTTGCATGTCTCCTTTATATATAAATGCTTTAAGTCTTATACGGAATCCGTTTTGGTGATTTTGTGTTGTGAGTTTGGCTAGTGGGTTGGGAGAGTTTTCTTCTGAGCTTTGGCTCTTGGCTTCGTGCCACAAGTGAAGAAAAGGAAGCTAGCTTCGAAGTAGAGTACATAGACCAGGGTGAGTTCCCAGAGCAAGCAGATCCTGGCGAGGCTGAGATGAAGAACCTCGTCCTTTTTGTTTCATTGTTTACAGTTTCAGGGCATTCTTTTTGTAATTTTGTAATCTCCTTTGTGAAACTGTAATGCTTATATATTTTGCAAGCATTTCGTGACTCAAATGATGTATTATTATAATGAATATCTATTAATGAATTGTTAGAATAACCTTTATTTTTTACTTATGTATGTCTCGATGTACCTGAAAGATAGGGTGTCACAAAATTTTCCCAACTCTTCATAATTTCCCCCTTGACAACACATAAGTCTACCAAGCCTAAATTGCAAAGTAGGCCCCCAACCTATCCAAAAGAAATTACACATTAAGTCCTTCCTTGAGCCTACAAATAGAAGACCACCACCCACTCATTATTTGTTCAAATTTTGGTGAAGTGACGGATTTTAGGGAGAGAGTGAGTTCTCAGGAGAAGGAAGAAGAAGAAGAAGAAGAAGGAAGGAAGGAAGGAAGGAAGGAAAAGAAGAAGGTTAATCCCGAGTGGGCTAAAGCAAAGTCATAAACTTCCATTGATAAAGAATTCCAGGTAAGCACTCCTAGACTCCTAGCAATATCCTTAACCTTCTCTACTAAACATTCACTACAACATTTTATAAGATTTAAAGACCCAAGAACAAACTTAGAAACAAGGAGGTTAAAAAACAATCGAATAGGAGATAGCCTAGTTATGTTGGTTGGATTTATGCCTTGTAATTTGTTTTTCTTCCTCTGAAGTCTACTAGTTTTTAGGGTTAAATAATATATATGAACCCGTAATACATGTTAAACAAGGATAGGAACAAGTTTATCAAAGAAAAACCATGAAAAAACTATTACACCCATCTTTCCCAAATTTCTCAGTGAACCAAACAACATCTTTTTCCAAACCTGTTTTTATTGGAGCTTCATGAAGTTATTTTTAGCATGTATGAATTTTGGTAGAACCTAGAATGATGTCTAAGTACACCAAACATAATTTATACACTTTTATGCCAAAGTAGCAGCAAAACACCCCACTTTGCTGAATTTTAGAAACTTCCAGAAAGATCCCCTCAAGCCAAACTTTTTGTTTAACTAGATTTTTTTAGTTATCTTTCATTTAAAATTTATTTGACGTGATTTAACTAGATGATTTTTCCAAAACCTCATTTTTACCAAACAACATCATTTTTTGACCTTTTCTATTCAACAAATGTTTGGCCCTATGTAGAGATACCCCACCGCTTAACTTTCTTCATAAAAATTGTACCTAACATGTATATCTATCACCAGTAAAGTTTCATAACAAAATTACTGAGGATTAATATTCTAAAAGTATTTTACGGCGAGACCAACAGATTCTAAATTTTTAGTTAATAATGATGAGCAATACTTAGTAAGTGATTTAATTACCATGAGTGAGTCCAAGTCTTGGCATGTCACTCCCCAAAACCCAGGGTCACGTGAAAATCCACCAAACACCAGTTTTATGAAAATAGGTTTTCATACATTCAAATCCGCCTGTTGAAATCAAATGAAAGCCCAATATACATCTCTCATAAATAGTAAACATACAGTTCCAACATGCATACAGTATATCGCCTTATGGCGTACCAAACCTTCCTTCAGGAACATGCATACCAAAAAAGAAAACTACAAAAGTCTTCCACCATCTGTCACCACAGGCACCACAAGATCTACTCAAGATCATTCTCCATATCATCACCTGAAAATGATTTTGTACAGAAAATTCCGCCCGTGAGCCGAAACCTAATAGAAACAGACTATAAAGCTGTAATGCAGGATATAGAATCATATGGTAGGAGCTAACTTGACCACAAGTAAAACCATGCATTATAACTAATGCAAACAACGGTTAAAGAAAACTATAATCAAACGCTGTTTTCCACTAGGATCACACACTCCGAGGAAAATAAACCGGTAAAATAGTATGCTCCACTCGGGCCACACAGCCGAGTAGAAAGATAAATGAATCCTATGTACTGACTCCATCACAAGCGGACAGATGTAGCAACTACAGACTCTTACCCCTTTACCCAATCCCTACACATCGTAGGACCGGTTAGGTAAATGCGAGTTCTATACGAAGCCACCATAACGTAAAAACTTAGTTTACTGGTTCAACAACCCGAGGGAACAAAGCACCTAACCACCTAGTTTATGGGGATTAACCCGAAGGACCAAGGTACCTACTCTGC
>JAULJZ010210315.1:0-18708 GCA_032270985.1 Heliamphora pulchella | reverse complement strand
GCAAATCAATAATTATTTCAGGATTAAGAAGATAAGCACTATTCATAATAATCTTGGGGTGTGAATTAATTTATATAATCAGTAGTTAGTACTAAATTAATTACCTCAAATGTCTATTTCAATACACACAAAGTGTACTGGCACTGAGAGTCAGAACAATAGACGATACTATTATTTGTTTCCCGTAACCAAGACAGGCCTACTAAAACTCTATGCCACAGTCGTACCAATGGTATGTCCATTTCCATCTAAACTCTGAACATAAAACTTATATTTTGCAAGAACCTAAAATCTGGTCTTTTGTGTGTAAGCCGTTCTCTACACACCTGATTAAATACTATACAGAATATTGGACATCCATGCATATCAAATAAATGATACGCATACATTGCTCAGAAAGATTCTCATAAAATAAAAAAATAATTTTATTAAAATGAAATTAAATACTAAAAACATGATTTTCAGTATACCAACCCTAACATAGAATACCCGTGTTGTAAGGTCTTCGGGTCGTATATTCATATTGTGCATGCATGTGAGTAAGCTCGCTTGTTTATTGGGTTGAACGCTTTAACCTTTTAATGTTGATGGTTGATAATGAAGTTTGAATTTGGGTTTCCCATGGAAAGATGGTTATTTCACTCCTTTTATACATGTTTAACATCTTGGTTTTCCTGTTTAAAATCATGTTTAAAGAAGGAGAGGGTGTGGTTGTTTTTCCCAAACTTAGTTTTTTTTTACAGTTTTGGGCAGAAAGTCTCGAGTGTCTCACCGCTTGAGCGGTGAGGAGTCTGCTCGAGTAGGCTTTGTTGGGCGGTTTTGTTGACGATTGTTTTAAAAAAAATTGGCTTTCTTAAAATAAATTCTTGGGCATAAATGGACTGTTTAAAGGTTTGGTTGTCAAAAGATTATGGTCTTTCGCATCTGGTTGATTTCCAAAGTTTATTCGGATTATATTGTTTCTAAATCAGGGCGTTACAGTTATGAATTGAGAGTTGAAGATGTGGTTTATCTTTGAAGATATGAGAACTTTTGCATAGAAACCGTAGTGAGCATTGTAATGAAGCTTGAATTTCACAAAAGTTAAGTTAATTTGTGGGTTTAAATCTAATTAAGCGTGTGTATAACACTGGAATTGATGACTGACCCATTTGGGTTAATTCATAAGTTAGCCTCTATGAAAGTGGAGAGTCTAATCTCAAGTCTTAATTACGGACCATGTGGTTTGAGATTAATATAGTGATTTGGGAAACATTGATACAAGAAATCCAAAGTCGTGTAATGGTGTTATGTGGTTCCTTTATAATTGAATTAAAGGACAGGTTTGAATCATACTTATATATTTAATACTTAATTTGAGATTAATGTACAAAGAATTGAAGTAGTTCAAGAGTAAAATAACTTAAAGTCGGGAATTTGAATCACAACTTAGACCTGGAAAAGAGGATATAATCTGAATAAATGATAAGTATTACGAGTATGTTAGAGTTGTTTTTAACGTATATGCAGTCGTATAGTGAATCTAATGGTGATGAACTATTGTGTGTTTTTGTATAATTTTAACGAGTTACACTAAAGGTGGTAATTGGATATGTAGTTTAAGTTGATAAAACTTAATTATTGAATCGACTGAGTTTCCTAAAATTGAACCAAGGGCGAGAAATGTATAACTTGATGAAATAATTGATCCATTTAGCTTGTTAAGTTGTTATACAAAATCTAAATCTTGTGAAATTTGAATTGCTAGATTATAAGTTCTTGGAGATGATTATATGCTTATGTGAAGATTAAGGATTGGAACCTTCCCATTTGTCGATGCATGGGTCATTTAACTATGGAATTGAGTGAGTTGTTTAAACCCCTTCAAATCTACTGTACAATGAAACCTTAAGTTGGGAACTTGGTTTAACTTCATAAATTGGTGAGGACATTTTACTACATTCAGGTAATGAGATCAAAATAGACACTTTGAAAGTTGTTGGAACTATAAAATTAGTTGATTTATGATTTGTAAATTAACTCGATAGTTTGATTGACAGTTTGAGCCTTATAATTGGACAACGCATGAATTGATAATTTGACTTGCACATTTTGAATTAGATGAGGTAAAAAGAAATGTATAATGAATCACTGCCATGTTAATGTGAATAATTGAAAGGGGTGACAAGAAGGAGAGGAACTGAAGTTAATTAATGGAAGAAAACATGTTGGGTTATATTTGGGACTATCATCGTTAAATTAGAAATATGTAATTACTTTATGATTTAAAAGATACGAAACGAGAAAGTGAATGTGGAATAAGTGAGCTAATGGATATATGTGTGTGTATATATATATTGCGTTTATTGATGGTATGAAAATTTATGGTTTGAAATTGGATTGGAGAAAGGAACCTGTGATTAGTTGGACTCCTGGGTTGATTAATGAAAATTAAACGGTTAATCAAATATGAAACCGATGATTAGTTGATATAATTAAGTTGGGCTTGAGTAACTATGCGGTGAAAAACAAAAAACTTGCACAAGCTGGGTGGCATTCCCATTAGGTTAGTCTCTGAAAATTAAGCTTAGGGTTGTCGTGATGAATTATAGAGCCAACTATTACCCAACGGCTTCACGTAGCCTGTTGGGAAAATAGTGAGGGGTTTCTATAAGTTGCACCAAACATCGGTTCGATATTGGATTAATGAAATAAAATGAAAATGTGGATAAAAAATAGACGAGTTGGAAAGAAAATTAATGATTTTATAAAAGATATAGATGAGTTAGCATTCGGTAACTGATTAAAGAGAAAGTGTCGTGGTGTCGGTTCAGTAGTGAACTTATAGAATGAAACGGGAAAGATGTGAATGATGAAATGATGAAGTTGAAAGAAGAAAACTAAAGGTTTAAAAAGGATATGTGTGAGTTAGTAATTGGGAATGGAGTCAAAGAAAATATGAAAATGCTAATGAAAACTAAGACAAGATGAAAGAAAATGTAACCGATGGTATAACATCGAAGAAATGAAAGTAAACTTGAGATTTGGGTGTGTGCATGGAAATCGAAAGCCTATGATGAAAATAAGAACATCTTGTTATGTTGTTGCATGCACCTCACCCCTCACAAGTCATGCATTGCACTTTAATTAGTTTTTATTCTACGAGTTTCGACTCATGGTTGTTGATTAAATATTTTATAGGCCCTAACGATCAAGAAAAGGCTTAAAGGAATGCTTTGAACTTGGGTTGGAAATTGAAGAATGAAGTATAGCACTTTTGGTTTTTTAATATGTAAATAGTTGTTTGAGAATAGTCATGACGCTGAGAAAAACCTAGAAGATTTCGTTGCATGAATGTAAATACTCACATATATATGTTTAACTTTCAAGTAATTGTCCTTGAGTATAATGTTTGGAAATTACATGAGAAAGTTGAATGAGCTTTATTTTGAGTTTAGATTCAAGTAGATATGGTTGGAACGAATATAATTGTAATGAAATGGAGAATGTTGGTTATTAAATAGTTTTAACTGTGATTGGGTGTTGAGATCCAGGCTGTGCCAGAGAATTATTATAGTGCTTGAGTTTGACAGGTTATAATTTAATTTCGGATTGTCCAAAAAACAAATGAATCTTTGCTGAAATTTTTAAGAATTACACTTAGAATATTTTTTTCTTAAAATTTTGAGACGTAACATCTTTTAAACAACTTGAAGTCAAATGTTTTGTTTGAAAGAGATTCATACCTTCTCTTAAGCATCTTTTATGTAGCAAAGGATTTTATTTAAAGGATTTAACTTATCATTTTCAAACCGTTGGTCCACCTTATATTTTAATGAGATTTTTAAGCCTAAAACCAAAGTCTTCTCAAGTTGTTGTTTGGCCTTCGATAACGGGTTAACGTGGTTGGTTCACGAGCTCTAGAGGCGGGTGTATGACAGAATGGTATCAGAGCTCTAAGTTCCAATACCTACGAGCTGTGGGTGGTGATGATCATTGTGTGTGAATTATTTGATGATATAGGCACCACACGGCATGAATTGTTTTACGTGTACTATGTGTTTATATGAGCATAGAGGTTGACTCGTGGGAGAGATGTGACTTTTCTTCGGGCGTCAGGTTAACTATTTTGGGGTTCAAAATATAAAAGTGTTTAGCTGATGTTCTTTCTATGAAAAATCTAGATTAGTTTCTTGGATTGGCGTTTCATTTCTAAGGGTTCTCCTTGGTATGTGAATGCTTGTTCATGTGATATTCTTTGATTGTGATCCTGGTGTTAGGTAATTTTTGAATATTAAAGGTTAAAAGTACGAAGTATGGATATTCTTTGGGAAGAATGCATTAGATTGGACCTTATACTGGTAAGTTTCATAATTCCTTTCCTTTAGAAATTATACCTTTGAGGTTGGAGCGAGGCCATGGCCGGGTCCATGGTGTGGTTGTGGGAGTGCGACTTGGTTATTGTGGATTGTTAAGGATTCAAACTCATGAATCGAGTGTTGGTAGATTGTGAGCACGATGGAGCTTGTTTGAATGCTATTGTGACTTGGTGGTATGGCTTAGACTTTGGTTATTATGGGAAATATTGTTAGTTTGAATTCTAGTGTTGAATTTCGAGGACGAAATTTTCTAAGGGAGGAAAGTTGTGGAGACCTGACACGTTTTAATTTATTATTAATTGCTTTAACGTAATTAAAATTGTCGAAATTAATCTCTACAGATTTATGACGTACATTGTATGCGGTTGACCTGGGAAAGGTCTCGGGATAATAATCTTGGTTGATTCTATGAATCTTAGAAAATCCTAAATAAGTTATGCAAACTAAAATTTAATCCAAATTGGGAAATGAAAATGGGTGTCATCCAAATTAGAAGTTCTAGAAAATCCTAAAGAAAGGATCTAAAGCAATAAAGGACCGAGAGGTCCCGACATTTTCCCATACCCATCGGCACTATTCTCCTCCCTTCTTCTTCTCTTGATTTTGTTTTTTGTTTCCACGGAAGCTTCTTGAAGATGTGGCTAAGAGGAAGGTTCTTGGAAGTTTAAGCAAGGAAGACAACAATTAAATTCAAGCAAACAAGGCCCAAGGAGAACCTAGATTTCTCAGACCTACGGCGACCCATTTTGGTCTGCGCCAATCCTTCTCTTCCTCATTCTCTCTTGCTTTGCTTTGATGATTCATGCTTTGGGAATTAGTAGAAAGAGTTCTAAAAATCTGGAGAGAATTGAAAATCAAACAAATAAGCCCCAAAACCCAATTTTCCCAGTTGCACCGAAGCCCCTACCCGTTGGCAACATCACCATCTTCTTCTTCTTCTTTTTTTTGTTGCTCTGCCATGGATGGGAAATAAACATGGATGTTATGGATCTCTCTAGAAGCCTTAGACAAAGAGATTGGAGAAATAAAAAGGAGGAGAGGCTAAGTCCCCCATCACCAACAGCATCGTCTTGCTTTATTTTCTCATTTTCTTTCCTTTTCCTTGGAAGCAAATCCTAGAATCCCACCTCTCGCCAAAATTTGATCAAGCTACACCCAAATTGGAAGCCCACAAGTGGAATTCAAGCCTCACACAAAACAAGAGCAACACTTGGAGTTATCAAGGAGCTAAAACCTAAAGTGGCCGAAAGCCTGGGAATTTGGCAAAATTTCTAGGCGTGGCGGCACAATGAGGTATTATCTAGACTAACTTGGGTGCTCTACTCTTATTTGTGTTGATTTTCATAAAATTGAATCAAATTTTAAGAAAAACCTAAGTGATGATTGAAATTTAAGATTTTAGTTGTCTTTAAACCTTAAGCTTGTGTTGAATCGATAAATTAATTCTAAGAACAAAGATTTATCTTTGAATGCATGGATATGGAGTTTTAGATCATGAATTGGTGGATAATCTAGAGACTATAGATATGCCTAATTGAAGGATCCTGTTGTGATATCAATGAATCCAAACGAATGAACGATTCAAAGTTACTCAAACCAAGTCCTTATGCCGAAAATACCAAGGAAATAAAGGATGAAAATCTCGAAACAGAATGTGTCCACTGAGATTGAGGGAAAGAGGGGTATTTCAAGTAACCCGAGTCATGAGCAACCTTTTCGAATTTATCAAGCCGAGGAAGAGTAAATGAGAATCAATAACCCCAAGCCGATTTAAACGGTTCTAGTAGAGAACACGGTCAGAGCAAGTCAGGAACACAAGGCATCTCATAACCAATTCCTACCCGAGCTACTTGAGTAGAGACACTCGAATGGCTTGAAGTACCTGGTGAGCTTAAAACATCATTACGATGAAGAGTCAGGCTACACGTGCATCTAATCTTATGAAGAAACATATCGAACCTGCTCGAACTAGTGAAGATTCGAGCTACTAGGATCCCCAACAGCTCGGCTAGCTAAAGTTATCGGTTTAATCACCAGAAAAGTAGAAAAGGGGTACACTGCTCTAAAATTACTTCAAGTCACGAAGAGACCTAGATTTAACCTATTCGAGTGACTCAGATCCGAGCTATTGGGGTCACTAGTGGTTCGGTCACTCAATAAGGCTGCTCACTGTGTAGAGGCACATGACAGCCCATAGCACTGACTATGAAGTGTAGCCCTGACTATAAATGAATACATTTCACAGCACAGACTGTGAAGCATAGCATAGACTATGATAGTAGCTCTGACTACTACTAAATTGTCATGACATAGACCATAAAGATAGCACAGACTGCACTGTTACCACGACGCGTATCGTGAAGACAGCACAGATTATACTATTACCACGATGTGTATCATGAAGACAACACAAACTATAAACGTAGCTCTAACTACCTAATTTTAATGATATAGCACATACTATATGGCTCAGCACAAACTAAATAAAGTCAAACACATATAGCACAAAATATGTCAACATAGATTCCCTTGAGAATCGAAAGTGTCCTAAAGATAATGAATACAATGGTAGTACAATCTTGCACAGGACGTTGGGAGACATGTGGTTTGGTGGCTAAGGAAAAGACTTGTCAGACCATTTGAACCCACCCACTCAAGTCACTCGAGTAACCCCCGATTCACTCGACCCGAGTGGGTCAAATACTTGACCCGAATGGGGTAGGTACCCGTAGGGCACCCATTAGCTGACCTAGTTGAGTTGGAGTAAAACAGTAGCTGGTTGATTTTTGGGATAGAATCCATCAATTCCCTAAGATCACCTTTCATGATCTGATTAGATCTCTTAAGGAGTTCTATTCTAATCCTAACAAACTCCTCTGAGGGTTATAAATAGGAGGAATAGTTGTGCTTTCGGAGAGAATCAGATTAGAGAGCCTAATATGCTGTTCAGATTGCAAATACTCCAAACTCAATTAGCCTTCTCCTTCACCCAACCATCATCTCTTTCTTTTCTGTGTTTCTGACTGGTTTGCTTATTTCACCTTCCTAAAATTATTTATTATTTATTCAAAAAGAACCCTACATTCTTTGGTGTTTCCACTGGGAAGGTGAATTTGTTAATGGTCAGTACTCGGAGCGGACTACGTTCAACCCCTAAGCCAATCGTGTTAAAAGTCCATTCCAACAGCAACGAACATAATGACGCACCTGGAGCAGAACAACAGGCGAATCCCAAGAACAATCGCGACGATCTGTTTTTAGACGCCCTATATGCTATCCAGGATGGCCAGACTAGCATTCTAAATGCAATAGCAAACTTGACTAATTTTTTCTTGACTACGGTGACAAATGCCAACTGAGCAGATGCTCCAGACGTGAGGATGCTGACAAAATAGGTACCCACAAATCCACAGGTGACCCTAGTGGGTCAACAACAGCCCGTCAAACAAGCCAGGCCCTAAGCACAGGTAACTCCAATGACAATGCAAGTTTCTATCAATCTAGATCCCTTCCCACCAGGGGCACAGACCGAGTTCACTACAATCATAGACATTCAAGCGATGATCCAAGAAAAGAGAACAGAGAGAAAGCTGCCATCCTTGCCAAATTTGGATATTCAGCTGCCTTATCAGAAGTATCTGCTAAGTGTGCCTTACCCCGAAGGATATGCGACCCTAAAATTCATGAAGTTCGACGGATGGAAGGGGAACGCAAGGGAACACGTGGTAAGATTCGTTGAGACATTGGGAGCCTATGGAGGAGATCATACACTATGTCTGCGAGAGTTTCTAAATCCTGGATAGACGGGGCCTATAGTTGGTACGTCAACCTTACACCCGGCTCAGTCATCACTTGGAAAGACATGGTTAACAAGTTCCACACTAAAATCTTCCAAGTTCATGAGAAGGTAACAATACTTACTCTCGTCAGAGAGACACAGAGACTCGGAGATGACCTGCTCGAGTATGTGAAGAGGTTCTAAGATTTAGCTGTTGAATGTCATGACCCAATTAGCGAAACTCACCTAGTACAGATGTGCATTTAGGGGATCTTAAGGGAGTACAGGGCATATCTCATCAATCTCAATCTGCCTACATTCTTGGCTTTAATTGAGGCAACTAATAACCTCCATAATAAAATCGAGCCTCCTACCAAGCCAGTCTCTTTCCGCAGTGATAGGGCTTAGGCTTCAGCAGCCTCTAGTAGACAAAAGCGAGAAAGAGGGAGATGAGAATATCGAAACATAAGATGGCAAAACAATGACTCGCTGCCATACCCTTGTAGTATTGAGTTGGTAAAGAAACTAGTCAAGGAATGGACAGCTGATAAAGAACTAACACTCCCACCAGTAGAAACTCTTTCATCCAAAAAGGCAAAGAAGGGCTGAACTACTGCGTTTACCATCGGACTACCTCGCACTCCACAGAAAGGTGCTTCACCCTCTGGGGCATTTTCAGAAGGAAGGTGGTCAAAATGCAACTGAGGTTCACAGATGAGGAGGACGGCAATGCCAGGAAGAGACCATTCCCGAGCATAACAGAGAGGTTAACATCATAACAGGAGATGGCGAGGTTCACAAAGTAGCATATTGTAGGGGCATGTAGGATCCAGTCGAAGCCCTAGAAGAATCTTCCAAATTCAATCAGTTTTACGACCTGCTTGAATTCACGATGAAGACACGAAATGAGGTGATCGGGGCAATCATACGCGTAGTAGAGGCTAGCAACTCGAGTTAAATGGCCTCAAAGGGAGTACTTCGAAAGGTAGCTACAAACTCCTCAAACGTAATAGTGTCCACTGACTGCGACCGAAGGTACCCCTTCCCTCATAATCGACCTCTATATATTACTGAAGTATAAATGGGGTATCGTTTAGGCGTATATTTATGAATAGTGGGGCTTCTATCAAAATTATGCTCAAGAAAATATTTGAAAGAACAGGGATCTCAGAGGACAAAATAGTCAGTCAATCCATAACAATAACTGGTTTGGTGGGGGGGGGGGGGGGGGAAAGAAAGAAAACCCAGGGCTATGTTATAGTGAACCTCGAGCTGTATGGGATCTATATGCCTGTCAAGTTCCATATCATCGATGTGGACATGAGCTACTATGTTATCTTGGGAAAATCTTAGAAGCATAGGTATGGCATTGTGCCCTCCAGTTACCACCAGTGCGTGAAGTTCTGTTAGCAGAGGAAGGAAGTCACTATAGGGGCCACAAGGAAGCCGTTCTACTATGGGGAGGCTTATCTAGCAGATGCTATTTTCTTCGATGAGTTGTTAGAAAGCAAGTTGATAATTGATATGGAAGGGTCAGTGAAGATACCGAAGTGGGAAGACTTACGCAAATGGAGAACAGAGGCAGGATCAACTAGTAGGACAAGAGAATCGAAGTCAGAGCTGCCTACAAAACTGGTGAAGGTTAGAGAATGAGAAAAGTTGGTGTATTATTTGTGAAGGTACACAGGGTTAGTCTCCACTTCCTAGGCAGCTAACCCTGACACCACCGAAGTTATCTTACCACAGCCAGCACCTGACTACATGCATGACGATCCTCGACCCCAGCAAGAGCCACTAGAGGAGGTTAATCTAAGCACAGACGACCAGTCGCCAAAGCCAGTGTATATCAACAAGACGCTGGCGACGGAGTTCAAATAGCACCTAATCGAGCTATTGAGGTAATATTTTCATGTGTTCGCATGGAACTATGAGGAGATACTGGCACTAGATGAAGAGTTAGTAGCCCACCATCTGGACATACTCCCAGACACTCGACCAGTGAAGCAAGCCGCTCAAAAGTACTATCCTGAGCTAGAAGAGAAGATCAAAGCTTAGATTAAGAAGCTACAGAAGGCCAAGTTCATAAAGCTCATATAGTACCCGACCTGGCTGGCAAACATTGTATCAGTAAAGAAGAAGACGGACATATCAAAATATGCATCAACTTCAGAAATTTGAACAAAGCGTGACTAAAGGACGAGTACCCCCTCCCACACATTGACAGACTGGTAGACGCCACCTCAGGCCACGAAATGTTCTCCTTTATGAATGGGTTCAATGGCTATAACCATATCAGGACGGCACCAGGTGACGCAGAGAAAATGGCATTTCGAACACTGGTAGGTAATTTTTACTACACTGTCATGCCGTTCGGATTGAAAAATGTTGGAGCAACATATCAGTGGGTTATGGTGGCAATATTCCATGATATGTTACACCATACAGTTGAAGATTATGTGGATGACCTAGTTGTAAAATCAAAGAAGCAGTAAGACCATCTGACCGACTTAGAGGCGGTATTTAGAAGGTGTAAAAAGTTTAAAATGAAGATGAACCCGCTTAAGTGTGCGTTTGGGGTAACAGCATGGAAATTTTGGGATTTCTGGTCCACCAGCATGGGATAGAGGCAGACAGTGAGAAGATTAAATCTATAATGAGGATGCCTCCCCCATGGTCTCAAAAATCACTAAAAAGATTCTTGGGGAAAATCTCTTACTTATGGTGCTTTATCCTAGCGTTGGTAGAGATGACCTTTCCCTTTTTTGAGCTACTTAGAGGTAACACGAGATTCGAGTGGACAGAAGAGCACCAGTGGGCTTTTGACAGAGTTAAGAAGGCTTTAACCTCCCCTCATACCGTGATCGCACCACAGCCTAAGAAACCACTGATACTGTACCTTACATCCATAGTAAGATCTATAGGAGCTCTACTGGTGCAAGAAATTGAAGGGATCGAACGACCAGTGTACTACATCAGCAGAAAGACCCAAGGACCAAAAGAGAGGTATACTTCGTTCGAAAGACACTATCTGGAATTGGTGTTCATAGCGCAAAAATTAAGACACTACTTCCTAGCCCACCGAATAAAGCTGGTAACCAAATGTGACCCAATTAGGTTTTTACTTAGTAAGCCAGCCTTGACGGGACGAGCGACTAAGTGGATGTTGGCTTTAGCTGAGTTTGACATTGTGTGCACAGTGCCCTAAGTAATCAAGTGCCAAGCTCTAGCTGAGTTGCTTGCACAGTTTCCCAAGCAAGTCATCGAGCCAATCAATGAGAAACTACCAAGGAAAGTCATTAACACTGTGTTCACAAAAAGGTCGAATGAGTGGTGGGTTCTACAGTTTGACGATGTTATAGTAGGTGGCCCAGGAGGAGCAGGAACAATCCTAACACATCAGGAGTTAAGCGGGAGAATTGAATTAGCCTACGAACTACAATTTAACTATTCAAATGACGAGAAAGAGTACGAATCATTCATCATGGGTTTACAAGTAGTAGATCGAATAGGAGTTAGGAGGTTAAAAATCTTGCGAGATTCAAGCCTAGTGGTGAAGCAGTCGATAGGAGAGTTTGGGTTGAAGGAAGCTGCTCTGGCAACATATAGAACAATGGTACAAAAGCAACTCGAGAAATTTGAGTAAGTTAGGTTCAAACATGTGCTGAGGTCAGCCAATCTGTTGCCCGACACATTGGCCACACTAGGGGCAAAGCTACCATTATTTGATGACGCGACGACTATCACAGTGAGGAGGAAGCACGAGCCTACTACCCTTATTGGGCTTTATCTAAATCAATCTGAGAAAGACTGGCGATCACCTATTGTCATGCAGTTATATACTGGTCAGGGGAAGTCCCCATGTCCGAATTGGCCCGGTTCACACTGATCAAGGGGGAGCTTTACCACTGAACGGCGGGAGGACTGCTAGCACGATGCATAGATAAAGAGGAACCTAGGATGAGGTTGCACCACATCAATGAGCAGACCTGTGGGAAAGCTAATGTGAGCCTCTACAGAATAATTCAAAGGCAAAGGTACTACTGGCCAGAGATGTCGAGGGATGTTACTCGACTACAAGAGGAGTGCGTGCATTGTCAGGTTGCAACTATAGGGGAGGAATGCTCGCTTAATGAAATCACGACCAATTAGAGAGCCCCATATATGGAATACTTGCGTGAGAAGATACTGCCTCCAGACCCAATGACAGCAGCTCGGATCAAATAGCAGTCAGAAAGGTTCTTTATTGAATAAGACTAATTATTCCGAAGAAACGTGGAAGGAGACCCATTACGATGTGCAGCACGTGAAGAAGTGGATGAGCTACTAGAAGCTACCCACCAAGGAAAACACCAGGGAGGAACTCGATTGTACGAACAACTATTGCATTTAGGGTATTGCTGGTTGAGTATAAAAGAAGACGCAAAGAAGTACGTCAAAAGATGCTAAGCTTGACAAAAGCATGGTGACATTATACATGCCCCAGTAGTAGATTTACACAGCCTAAAGACTCCTTGGCCTTTCTACACATGGGCTATAGACCTTATCGGTCCAATCCACCCTCGGGTGAGGGGGCACCAGTGGATATTGGCGGTAACCAAAGTATTTACCAAGTTGGTCTAAGTAATACCAATGAAGAAAGCTGTGGCAGATGAAGTAGCTAATTTCATTAGAGAACACATAATATGCAGACTTGGGGTCCTCCGACTTATACTATCAAATAATGGTACGCCTTTCATTAACAAGTAAGTCCAGAAGTTACTCGACTCTTACCAGATCAAGCATCACAAGTCAACACCTCATCATACCCTAAGGGAAACAGGCAAACTAAGGCAACAAACAAGACTTCAATCAAAATATTAAGCAAGATGATGGAAGAGAATGGGAAGACATGGCCAGATCACCTTCTAGTAGCACTATGGGCCTACCAAACTGCACAAAGACCCTCTACTTCGGCCTCGCCCTACTCACTAGTATATGGGTCAGAAGCCATACTACTGGTCAAATTGGTAGTACCTTCAGCTAGGATAGCTTTAGCTATAGGATAGAACCCACACCATTGGCTTACGGACTTAGAAGCAATTGAGGAAAGAAGGTGCAAAGCAATTGATAAGCTAGAAAAGGCACGACAAGCAAGAGCAAAACCATACAATAAAAGGGTGCAGAGACGAGAATTTAGAGAGGGGGACTTAGTGTGGAAGCTGGCGGACCCAGTCATGAGAGGCTTGCCAGTACCTAAATTCACTCCTAAGTGGGAAGATCCCTACAAGATTGTGTAAGACAGTACTAGTGGGTACTACAAGTTAGTTAGAGTCAGTGACGGTTTCAAAACTGGGCCTATCAATGTTAAATTCCTAAAAAAGTATTATGCGTATAGACATAAGGTCAATAAGGCCGAGTAATAAAACATTTCTATCATTTGTTGTAATACAAGCAATAAAGTGTTTTTTTCCATTCACTTCGAGCAAACAAAAAAAAAGAGAAGAAGTTACACTAAGCCCTTCAAGGCTTTATCATCTGAACCCATCTCTGAAAAAGCAGGATCATCAGTAAGAACTTGAGCTAGCTCCACCTCCAATTCCTGTTGTGCACGAGCAAGATCTGATTCCGCAATTGCCAGAGAAATCTTTAAGTTCTCAATTCGCTAGGCTGCCATGTCAATGGAAAGCTTCTTCTCATGCACCCAAGCTAAAGACTTAAAACGATGAAGTAGGAAGCAAAGCAATTCGAGCCTGTCGTGCAGCCACGAAAGGTCCAACTTCACCAGCTCCAGGTTACTAAGAGCGTTGCAGGCTGCATCCAAGGTGGCATAGTCTAACTCCCCGATAAAGAAATCTAACAACTATCAAACTAGAGAACTCAATATATGGAGGTTAAATCTTAGCAGGGCAGCGCTCCTTAAACCAAAGTTTGATAAAGTCGCAAGATGGTGAGTATGAATCACCTCCAAGACCTTTAAATCCTCTGGATTGACTTTGTGCCCAAGAAAGGAAGCGTGAGCCTAGTCTGTGTGTCCGAGTCCTTCTAATGGGTCTTGTTCAGGCAGTAAGATAGCCCTTACTACAGCCTCAACCCCAACTCTCGACTCCATGATGGCGATATGTATTATTTCCTCGCCCAAGTCGTGCTCCTCTGTATTCGAGCGCTTCACATACTCTCCCCCGGTATAAGATTCCTCCACCTTGAGAAGTTAAAAATTAAGCAAGGAATTCGTGCCTACAGGAGCGGCCATCTGAGCTGCATCCCCTACCTCTGCCTCGGCACTGAGTTAAGGGCCCAATTTTGCGATGGCTTCATTAGCCGAGGTGTCGAAGCCCGAGGCAGGAAGGGGAGGGATCTCCTCGGGAAATGACGAGGGGGGAGCAGAACTTCCTCTTATAAGAGAACCAGCAGTGCTAACCTACTCCTTGGCACCCTCGATCGACACGGCAACCAACTGCCTTTTATGAGCAGCTGTCAACCCTACAATAGGAACATCTGAGGGAGGAACAGAGCTCTCTTTCCTAGGGGAATCAACAGTTCCAACTTACTCCTCGGTGACCTTGACTGCCAGGACAGTCTCGTGCTTTCGATAGTAAGTGTGAAATCCCAAGAGGGGGGTTGAATTGGATTATTTAAAATTTCTTAGATCAACTATTCAAATACAAGTGTATGATTTTTCTTTTCACAAAAAAATTACTTATTTAAAAAACACAAGTTTATTTGTATTTATAAATAAGAACCTTTTGTTGAATGATTTAAGAACATATGTAGATTTACAATATTCCTTGCAAAAAGACAAGTATATCTTATTTCAAAAAAAAACTTTTATTAGAAGTTTTAAATGTAAATTTTTGTTCACTTCTTGTTAATTAATTACAGCACCCTTCTTGTTTAAACAATGTAAAATATAAGTATTGCTTTCAACTCTAACTTGCAAGTATGTTTAATTGATCCAAAACCTTCGTGTAAACTAGATTCAATTCCCTTTTGTATGAACAATGCAAATCTTTATAAGTCAAATATTTAAATACACAGAAATCTTTTGTTATAAGATATAAGTATAAAAATTAATTTTACAACTTTTAGTTTTAAAACTTTTCTTGGTTTAAGTAAATACAAGAACAAATAATAGATAAGAAATCAAATACAAGAGTGTGTGTGTGATTTAACAATAAACAACAAGATAATAAAGAAAGTAAAGCAAGAGAGAAATAACACCACGATTTTTACAAGGTTTGGTGCAACGGCCTACGTCCTTGTCTCAAGCTAACCGTTATGAGGATTTCACTACCTCTCCTTCAATAGGCGAAGGAGTCTCTCTCTTTAGTCTAGGCGGAATAGCCTCTCTTGAAAATGTACCCTTCTCAAGTTAACCCAATTCTTGTAGGCGGATTAGCCTCATTTGAAAATCACCTTTCTCAAATACAATTCAACAAGAAGAATGATATGAGAGTGTACAAAGAACGCACCTTGGATGAGCAAATAAGTACAACAAATAAAGTTCTAAACTCACTTCTCAAGCAATAAAATGATGAAACTCAATGAGAATATTAAATAATTTTTCTCTAAAAAATATGTATGAAAAACTAAAGAATTGAAGTGCAAATAAGTAGTAGAATGAGAGAATAGTTGAGAGGATTTCATTGAATGAAACAATAGCACAAGGCCTCTATTTATAGGCTCCAAAAACCAACTAGCCGTTGCGCCAAATATAGAATTGTCAAACTAGCCATTTTTAGAAAATTTCAAATTTTAAGCTGTTCGGTGGACTGAAGAGACTCATTCGGTCGACTGAACTTCACTTCGGTCGACTGAACTGTTGTAGATCTAAAAATGTGTTTTGGTTGCTGGTTCGGTTGACTGGGCATAATACATCAGTCGACCGGACATGTGAAAAACCAAAATTTTATGTTTTCAAATTTTTTTATCACTGTTTGATTTGGATAAATTATTTTATGACTTTTTAGGATTCTTATGAGCTTCAAAGTAAAATTCAAGAGATAAAATGAATGTACAAGAATCCTAATATTACAAAATATTCTTCAAGTCTTCAATATCTCGATTCCTTGCATTTGTTCCACAAAAACTTGTCACCAAAGAACTTGATTTGAATTTAAGCATCATGGCTTCCACTTTGTATCTTGGATTGTGCTAAGCATGTATGTCATGTAAATAATCTCAATTTGCACAATTAGATACATAGGTTTGTTATCATCAAAATCGGTTATTGAAGCCTTGTTAGGTTAACAATTTCTCCCTTTTTTATGATGACAAATATATAGCAAAATTAATGTAGGAAAGTTTTAAATAAAACTCCCCCTGTTAATAAGCATGAGATAATAAACTTTGAGAGTTCAAAAACTCCCCCTTTCTATATGCATAAGTTGTGAAGTAATTGAAGTTCATTTCATTTATAGAGCATGTTTTATGAAATATTGTCCAATGATCTTGTCTTTTGTAAACATTATATTCGTTCAATATTAAGATCAATCGTATGTTAAACATAACCATAATATGCATGACCACATAAGCATAACTAATTCATAACCATCCAAAAAAAATACTCATGCATAATAAAAGTCAAGCATAACCATAAACAAAAATATAAGAGTAGCATTAGTACATGATCCAAAAATAAAACTCCCTAATGCTCTCAAAAATAAAAATAAAGTGGAGCTTTCCCTGTTTTGCGCCACGCACTTGTTTCTCCCCCTTTTGGCATTATCAAAAAGAGGCGGAGCCAAATGTATCCTCATCGTCATTACTATCACCAGTACCAACATCTGCGGGTGAGGAAGCATCATAAGGAGGAATGCCTAAAGCATCTTCAAGGCGGGTAAGGCGAGAACTGATCGTGTCAAGCTTTTTAACAACACGCTTGGAAAAAGAGTTGACAAGTTTCTTTAAGAAGGAGCGTGTGATAGGAGCATCATCAGTAGTGGTGGTATGAACATGTGGAGGTGCTGGAGGAGAAGTAGGTAGAGTATCAACATCAAAGGCAGCAGCCTCGGCTTCCTCATCACTATCTTGAACTACTTGAGGTGCTTGCCTTTGGATTTTGGGTACCCACTGACCATTTTGTAGCTAATAACCCATTTGTTTTAAGATTGTGGCGGTTAGAAAATTAGAATTTTTAGGTGGAAGAAAATTTGAAGGAGAAGGGGAGAAGCCAAAGGACTCAAACAATGGAGTGAGTAAACCACCATATGGAAGAATATGGCGTTTTGAACTTTCTTTGGCAAGCATCCATTGACAAATTAAAGAAGGAAGGTCAATGCGTTTCTCCTTATAGATGCACAACAAAAGAAAACAATCAAGATATGAAATATAGGTGCGGGAACCACTACGAGGCACAACGGTATATGTAATGATGAGATGAAAAATTTTGATCTCAAGTGTGAGTTGGGAGTAAGATGGAAGGATACCAAAATTCATAGGTAGTTCGGTCATGATTAAAGGTAAAAAGGATTCGGGGGTGAATTCATGAGCCATGATCCAAGATTGTGAAGAAATTTGTGGACCCATGAAGTCTCCTCGACCCATTCCAAAAAGATGGGCGATATCTCTATTGAAAAATTTATAAGTTTTCCCATAAAGATAAGTAGTAAAGCGAATTGAATGATTATTTGGATTTGGGGAAAGGACTTGGGAAAGATTTGCATAAAACAACCTAGTGATTTGGGGATAAACGCCTTTACATTGATAGAAAACAACGGATCCCCAACCAAGTCTAGATATGCGTCTTATAACATTTGGAAAGTAAGAATCTACAAAGCGCATATTTAAATTTTTACCAAAAATTGGTTCAAGAGATTGTAGATGATGTTTGTAGAGAATCTCGGCTTTACTCGAGGAGATCCAATTTTCATTTTCCTCGGTGGAAGCTTCTCTAGCAATCGATTTGTCCTTTCCTCCTCCTCTAACCCTAGGTGCCATTGAATGATTTTTGTTGAGTGAGGGAGAATGAAGGGTTTAGAAAGGTGAGAAATGTGAACTATTGGAACCCAAGAACTAAGCTTTTTCGTGCCCTAAGAGAGAAACCGAGAGGTATAAAATAAAACATTTTGGGTAAAATGTAATTAAACTTTTCAGTTTTTAGCTACTGCCGAAGGTTCGGTCAACTGAACAGGTAGGTTCGGTCGACTGAACTGAGAAAAATAAGTTCGGTCGACTGGAATTTAGGCCTCTGTCGACTAGACTGAGTGTTTTGACAGCTTTTTGGTTTTCATCAAATTCTGAGAAGAACAAAATTTATTTTACTTTAAAATACTTATTGACTTAAGATTATACAACCTCACGAACATGTATTAGGCCCAATTTTCGTCTAATTATAATGAAACGATCCTCAATAAGGGGTTTAGTAAAGATATCCGTCCATTGTTCACTAGTACTCACAAATTCTAAAAATATATCACATTTTTGAACATGATCACGAAGAAAATGATGACGTATCTCAATATGTTTTGTTCGGGAATGTAAAATTAAATTTTTGGAGATATTTATCGCACTTGTGTTGTCACACTTAATTGGTACAAGATCATATTTTAATTTAAAATCATTTAGTTGTTGTTTCATATATAAAATTTGTGCACA
>JAULJZ010210304.1:0-18709 GCA_032270985.1 Heliamphora pulchella | reverse complement strand
TCAAACATCCATCACATGTACACAGCCTAAAAGAAGGACAACTAGCACCCACATTTTTTTTATTTTTAATTCTTTTATTTTCATATATATATTACGCACACACTTATCAGACAGCTCAAAAATACACACACCACCACTATACCACACTTACTCGTGCACGCACATCACATCTTTAACTCACGACACACACTTCTCAAACATCCATCACATGTACACACAACCTAAAACAAGGACAACTAGCACCTACATTTTTTTTATTTTTAATCTTTTTATTTTCATAAAATTACACTTCGGCACCAGAGAAATAATTACACCTTAACCCACAAATATACATTTAACATAATATATATAACAATATTATTTATTTATTTTATTATTTATTATTTTACTATTATTATTTTTAATTAAAACAAATAAAATCCGTCTCACAAAAAAAAAGACTCTACAAGAGGAGCTTTGAAATTCTATCACATCATTCTTAATTTCAAAACTACTCACACATTAATTGCCACATTCTTAATTAGTTAGAAAGATAAAACTATAAATTTATTACTAAAAATTATGTTTAAAATTTTTTAAATTAAAACAAAAATACTGCACACGTGTGCCGTATAAGAAAAATTATTAGATATTCTTAAAATATTAAATAGGCAATATCACATGGTATTTTTAACAAATAAATTATTATAACTTACACAATGTGAGTTATTCTTAATCTGTTAACAACAATATAAGTCATTATATTTTTACTATAAAATTTATTATTATTATATTAAATAAGAGTATAACGTGGACTTACCTCGCAATACTCCGAAAGCACCGAATGATTACACGCGGTATAGATGCCCAGCCAAGTCAGCTATGAAAGGAGAGACGTTACTGCAATTTTACAAGACCATCGTCAACAGGAAGTCGTCGTAACGACTTGCAGCACCGCGTCTCGCAGGGAAAATTGACAAGGGTTTCATTTCAAATACAGATAACAGATTTGCTCATAAAAAAAAAAGATCAGATTGGAGTTTTTGGCGGGATTGATTCTGTTTCTCGTATTCCTTACTGTAACAGAAAAAAGCTTCCCGATCGATCTAAAACCCTCGGTGCAATTTCGAGCGCGCCTGTGATCTGTAGCAGAATAGTCAAGCAAGTCGGCCCACAAATTTCTTCCATTCTTTCTCGTTTTCTTTAGCTTTCCCATCACTTAAAATATTGATCAGACGATCGATGCCGACTTTTCTCAACTCCCTCCTGTTTCTCTGTCTCGTCTTCTCCTTCTCCTCCTCCTCCACGTACATCCCTTCTCCCATCCTTTTATTTCAGGTATGACCCGTATTGAATTTGGACCATTTTTTTGAATTCGATGCCAGTTTTTTGATTTATTTTCTTGTTTGATTGAAAAATATTAACTGCACAGATTCGGGCATAGATTCTGACGCACTCCTCTGTCCCACAATTTTATAAGAGGCGTTTTAAGTGAGAAGAGTGTGTTCGACTCTGTGTAGTGTTTGTGCGGATTGCAAAACTCATTTTGATTCTGTCGTCCTCTTAATCATTCATGGGATTTTGATGTTATGATTAGGGGTTTAATTGGGAATCATGTCATAGACAAGGAGGTTGGTACAATTACCTTAGGCACCACATTCCAGCATTGTTTAGACTTGGAGTTACCCATGTTTGGCTACCTCCACCCTCTCAATCAATTTCACCCCAAGGTAACTTTTGTTTTATTTCTTTATAATATTATTATTATTTGTGTGTGGGTTTGGGATATATATAATTCCACTTGGTCATCTCTTTAGGTTGTCCTTAACTTTGGTTCGTACTCTGTTTCCTGGATGAATAGTCCTAATTTGTTTTTTTTTTGTTTTTTTTTTTTGGGATTTTTTTTTACCATTTAATCGAAGGGGATTTTGGTCCAAGTTCCATTTGAAATACTTGTTTAGGATAAGTCCCCACTTAATATTAATGTTTTTTTGCGTATTATTTTTATACCGAAACTACCCTATGTTCGTATAGGCGCAAGATTTTAGGAATCCAAAATAAGGCAATGCTTTCAAAATCGAAATCTCAAGAAGGAAATCGTTGCCAAATGCATCATCAAAGCTACAATCTCACATCACTTAGAAAAAGAATCGTTGCATTTTCAATTTTAGAAAGTTTCTACGAGTTGTTCTACTTGAAATGAGACATTCATCTATGATTTTTATAAAAATAAAACATTTCATTTGTAATGCATTGGTTAAAAGTAAAAATGTCTCATTTGTTTAATGTGAAATATCTCATTTCTGCATAAATTTGTAATACATAACTACAAATGTATTATTATTTAGAAAAAATGAAACATTTTGTATTTGTAACTAAAAGTCTCATTTGTGCATAAATGAGACATTTCCTTTGTATAACTAAAATGCTTCTTTTTTTGCGAACAAAATGAGATATTTTATATATGTAACTGAAAATATCTTATTTCTGCTGAAAATGAGGCACTTTATCTTATTCACGACTAAATATGTTTTATTTTTTAAATGAGACTCCAAATTAAATTTCCCTTTAATGGGATCAAATTGTTATACTTTTTTTTTTTAGTTTTCTTGTTGAGACAAACCGGGAAAAATAAATTATGTAAAAAGATTTTTTTTAAAAAAATCCAAACTAGGACGATTCTAAAAAGTGAAAACATTTGACGAAAAGATTAAAAAAAATCAAAAAAAAAATTCATAATTTAACCCAAACTGGATTGTTATTATCGGTGTTGTAATTGTTCTTGACTTTGCATATACTACTCATTCCTTCTGTATTATATAACTGGATTAAGTTTATGTGCTTCTTAAGTCTTAACTCGCATAGCCGTGGATAGATAATTTTAAGCATTGTAATGTAATGAATAACTCAAATTGCTATACATATGTCTCACCCAATTTGTCATATTACTGTATTAGGGGTTTTTTTTAGTATTTTAGGATCTAAAATTTCATGTGAGAGTTACGGCTACAGCAGTCTCACTGTATTATTTTATTTTATATAGTACATCTTTTGTCGATCTTGCTCGTGAACGTAAAACCTGTGCTTTTGTGTGATTACTTGTTTGTAATAATGGTTTTCTCCCCTGTTGACCCAGGGTACATGCCAGGGAGATTGTATGATCTCAATGCATCCAAGTACGGAAACGAGGCTGAATTGAAAGAATTGATTGGACTTTTCCATGAAACTGGGATGATGCCTGTCGCTGACATAGTAATAAACCACAGATGTGCTGAAAAACAGGATAGCAGGGGGATATGGTGCATCTTTGAGGGAGGCACCGCGGATGGCCGTCTTGACTGGGGGCCCTCATTCATTTGTAAAGACGACATTCAATACTCCGATGGCACGGGGAACCTTGACACTGGAGAGGACTTTGAGCCAGCCCCCGACATCGACCATCTTAATCCAGTAGTACAAAAAGAGCTGACAGATTGGATGCTTTGGCTCAAGACTGATATTAGTTTCGCTGGGTGGCGATTTGATTTTGCCAAGGGCTACTCTCCAAGTATCACCAAGAAGTATGTGGAAAGTACTTACCCAAATATTGCAATTGGGGAGTACTGGAATTCTCTTTCTTACGGGGAGGATGGAAAACCGGACTATAACCAGGACCGGCACCGTAATGAGCTGGTTCAATGGGTGCTAAATGCGGGTGGTGTTGTCACGGCTATTGACTTCACAACAAAAGGGATCCTGCAGGCTGCTGTGCAAGGGGAGTTGTGGAGGCTGAGAGACGAGAATGGAAAGCCACCGGGACTGATAGGGATTATGCCCGGGAACGCTGTGACTTTTATTGACAACCATGACACAGGATCTACTCAGAAGCTTTGGCCATTTCCATCAGACAAAGTTATGCAAGGATATGCTTACATTCTTACGCATCCCGGGATTCCATCGGTGGTAATTCCTCTCCCTTCTTTCCAGAGTCATATTTTCATATATTGTGAACTAAAAATTAGTGATTGTGTGTCAGTGTGTGTTGCAGTTTATATAAGTTTTTTCTTTTTTTTTTTGGTGAGATTTAGTGAGAATCAGACCCATAGGTCCGAGCCTGAGCATTCTTGAGGGTTCGGGCAGGGTGAAGTTTGGTTTATTCTTTTGGGGTCTAACCCTTCTCGGTTTCTGGACATGTTGCAATTTAAAAGTTTTTTTTTTTTTTTGTGAAACTTAGTTTAAGGGATGGAGGATTGAGCCGCTAAGTCCGTACTGACTCTTGAGGGTTTGGGGGTGGCCGTGTTTAGTGCTTATGACCTAGTTTGGATATATATATTATTACTTCTGATTATAGTCTTATGCTCGTGATTATATTGCTTCTATCACATAGTAAAATCGGTGCAATTTCTTGGACGTAGATCTAATTTAAGGTGATTGTGATTTTCTCTTCATTGTTGTTTTTAGTATTCTATCATAACACGTGTTTGTTTTTATGAAGTTTTGGTTTTTTTTATTAAGAGTAAGAGGTGCTGCTTCTATTTGCAGTTTTATGACCACTTCTTTGACTGGGGGATCCAGGATCAAATTGCCAATTTATATGCAATTAGGACAAGGAATCATATCAATCCAAGCAGCGAAGTGCAGATTATGGCTGCTGCTTCTGATCTCTATGTAGCCATCATAGATGAAAAAACCATTGTCAAGATTGGGCCGAAGCTCGATCTTGGAGATCTTATTCCACCAGATTTTCATATTTCTACCTCTGGAAATGACTACTGTGTATGGGAGAAATAGCACAAAAAAAGCTGTCTGGCGAAGGTCACCACCCGATTGTATCCACTTATGAGATGTGAATCTAATTAGCCAATTGTCCGTGGTCCCATTAATAAAATGCTAATGTATGTTACACATGAAATGTTTTTTTTTTTTTGAATAAAATTATCATTTTTGAATTGATCCAAATTATTGATTTGTTTATATTTAATTTACTCTTGACTCGAACTATGAGAATATCTTCCATAATTATTTACATGCCATTTGTTTCAACCGAAAATATTTTTTTATATTTGAGTGCGGCTATGAAAATTATGGTACTAGCTAGTAGTTGGTGGTATTACGGGTGGTAGCAGTGGTGGTCTTACGGGTGGTGGCAACAGTAGAGGCGGAGATTAATAATGAGGTAAAATTAGATATGAGGGATTACCAATGATGAGGGCAATCCTCTCATGTTTTGTTTGAAGAATATTGTACCATGGATTGAAATATATTATGTTTGTTTTGGAACATATGAATGTAATTAAATTTATATATTTTTATCGTTGGGTTGTTCTAGGTGAAACACACTCTCTCTCTCTCTCTCCATCATAATTCCATTAATAAAAGTTCAATTTCTAGCATATATTGGGTCTGAGAAGGCAGCTTTCAGTGGGATATTATCGTCATTTACTCTCCTATTTGGTGGGATTGGATTGGCAAACTCAGGCCTTGTTTGGGTTTAGTAATCCGGCCAATACGTTGGTTTCGTAATCTAATAGATCAGATTTTATATTCATCTTCAATTTCAAAGGCTGAACGGAATAGGACAGTATTAGCCATTAATCTATGTTGTAATGGCCCACCAATATCCCACTTGCTATTTGCGGATGATAAGGTATTATTTTCTGCACAGCTTCATATGAAGAAGGGAAGGAGCTTCAAGAATTGTTGGACAATTATAACAAGGCCTTAGGACAGCTTGTGAACTATGACAACTCAGCCATTCTGTTTAGCAGTAATACATCAGACCAGGTTCGAAAGGAGGTTAAAAGGGTGGTGGGAGCACAAAGTGAGAATCAAAGTAGCAAATTCTTGGGCCTTCTTTACATAGTTGGAAAGTCTAAAAAAATCACTTTTAGGTATGTGAGAGATGTATTGGTTAGAATAAAAGGGTGGAGAGGATGCCTTTTGAATAAAGTTGGAAAGGAAGTTCTATTGAAGGCAGTCCTACTAGCCCTGCCCAGATATGTGGTGTCTTGTGTCGAGCTCCCGAAAACTTTATGCAAGGAGTTATCTTCAGCAATGGCACGTTTTTGGTGGAGAGGACAAGATGTTAAAAGGAGGATTCATTGGGTAGCTTGGGACTCGTTGTCTGACATGAAGGGAGGAGAGGGATTGGGCTTTAGAGACTTGGAAGCCTTTAATCTGGCTTTGTAAGCTAAGCAAGAATGGAGATTGCTCGAAGGAGAGGAAAGTTTATTCTCTAGGGTCTTCAAATCCAAGCATTTCCCCAAAAGATCCTTTCTCAATGCAAAATAGGGGTACAAACTATCTTGGACATGGAGAAGTATAATTGAGAGCAAAGACTTGATTCAACAATGGTGGAGATGAAGGATTGGCAATGGGGAGAAGGTGAGAATTTAGGATGATCCATGACTACCAGATGAACTAGCAGCTAAGTCTTAAGTAGTAGACCATCGGAGTGTGAGGTAGATAGGGTGAGTAATCTGATGAAATCGATCGAGATGAAATGGGATGAGATAAGGATTAGGAATTTGTTCTTACCAAGAGATGCAAATCTAATCCTAGGAATACCAATTAGCGGGACAGGAATGGGGGATAATAGAATTTGGAAAGCAACATCATATGGAAGGCTCACAATTAAATCTGCTTATAATTTGGCAAAGAAGTATCTAAGACATGGGGAGAGAATTGACAAGAATAAAGGGCAACCAAGTACCTCAAACAACATCCACAAGTACAAGGGGGAAGCTTTGGGCCACAAAGATTCAAGGGAAATTAAAATGTTTGTTTGGAAGTGCTTAAAAGATGTTGTTCCAATCAATCAAATACCACGAAGGAAATTGAGAGATGTGGATGCAATATGTGGAGTCTATGGCTTGAAGGAAGAATCAATAACGCATACTCTTCAAATGCAACATGTCATCACATGTAATGCCGTTATACAATTCACTGAGCTTTTTGATCTATAAAAGATCTCATTCTTTTATAAATAAAAATAACAAATACTAAATATATGTACCTATTAGTTATTTCGGGAATAAGAATATAAGTACTCATAATAAATATAGAGTATTAATTATTTTATACAGTTAGTATAAAAATAATTATCCTAAAATGGTCTTTTCAATACACAAAAAGTGTACTAGCACAGTAAATTAGAACTATACAATTCCCCATAATCAAGACAAACTTATTAAAACATTGTGCTAAATTCCTACTGATAGTATGCTCAATTTCATCTAAGACCGTAAATAAAAAAATTTATATTCTACAAGAACCGATAATTTAATCTTCTATGCGTAAGCCGAACTCTACACACCAGATCATCTACTATATAAAATAAAAGTCACACATACATAATATTAAATAAATAATGTAGTACAAATATTACTCATATAGATTTTTATTAAAAATATAAATAATAAATTTTATTAATGAGTAAAACAAATACCAAATCCATTACACACAACTATGGCTTTTAGTATATTTCTCTAACACAACGGGCCCGGGCTCGTGCTCTGCTCCTCCATCAAATTCATGTGTTCTAGTGTTCTTGCTCTCACGGATTGACGTCCCAAGGTTGGGGATCCCGAAGAATACTTGTCTAACGATTTGTGATCTTAGGAATGTCTTTTACAAAAGACTTTGTACAGATCCCAACATAAGGATGGGTCACGTATTTGAACTCAAACCTCCTCCGGAACGGAAAAAAAGTTTCATTTCAATTGGAGAACATATGGTGTTGGTTAGGCTTCCACCATGCCTCCCTAACCAGCCCATCTTTTCCCAATGAAACAACCGCTCACTTAAAATCTCTCATTTTAATTGTGTACAAGGAGGGTCACACGATCTCTATACTTACGGCCGCCATTCACCAGGGCTCGACCCTCAGGTTATGGCTTGGGCCACTCCGCAAGCTCTGGCTTTTGGGTTTTTTTTAATAATTTATTTTTTATACATTTGTTCTTATTTCTTAATTGCTTCAATATATTATAAACAATAATATACTAAATGTTTCTAATATTTATTTTAGCTTATAAATGAACTTATAATAATCATCGGTTTTTTACTATTATTTAATTTTTATATATTTTTTTTCTTATATATAATAAAATTAAAAAAATGCAATAAAATTAAACATTTCAAGTGATTAAGTGCGAGATGTAAATATTATTACTCAATAAAAAACAATATCATTTCCATTATAAGTTTAAATAAGTTTTTTATATTTCTTTTTTTATTGCTTCTATACATTATACATAATAAACAATAGTATATGTTTCTTAAATTTATCTTAGTTTAATAGTTTATAAATAAACTTATAATAATCATCATTTTTATTATTTATTTTTATGCACAACAATAAAATTATAAAAATTATTATTTTTATAATTTTTTGTATTTTTTATGAGCCAACGAGCTAGGCCTCGAATCCAGGCCAACGGGCTTGCCTTGGGCCTGGCCACAAGCAACCAAAGCCCAGGCCTAGTCCACATGTTCTCGGGCTTGAGCGAGTTCAAGCCTTTACCAAATCTAGGCCAATTTCATGCTACCCACAAGTAGCGGCCCAATTTTATGCCCTTACAAGAATCAATAAAGAGAAAAAAAAAAAGTGTATTAACGTAGAATCAGCCCAGAGCAGTTCAACTAGATTTGAGCTTCAATTGCCAAATTATTATTCTACAATTTACTTAATAACAAAATTGCCATTGAATCCTTAATGACAATTAAAGACTTTTTTCTTTCATTTTTTTTTTTCTTGCTTGCATTTCCACCGTCGACAGCAAGATTGAAGAGAGCAGCTTGATCAACTATCGTCGTCTTCATATTTTTTACCATAACGATGGCATAGAATAAGAGAATAAGCTTTCTTCTCGTGATACCCTAGAACACAATGATCATGGACGAATTTAAGAGAGCGAATGGAGGCAATTGTCTCCCAAAATTTTGAAAAAAACTCATAATTATAATAGTATTAATTTAAAATATTTAAAAATTATATACTTTTGCCCTTCTAAATCTTTTTAAAATTTTAATATTTACTCCTAAAAATTTGTAAGGATAATTAATTCTCTCCACTTAAATTAAAATTATGCATTTGTCCCTGGCTATGATGGCACTAAAATGGCGTTGGTATTAATTAATTGGCACGACAATGATGCCATGCCCGCCGAAGAGAGATGGAAGGAGGTGCTAACCAGTGAAAGAGAAAAAAAAATGAAAAAATAGAGTTATTGTTAGTCTTTTGTATCATGATGTATATACTTAATCTAATAATAAACTCCCATTTGCTAGAGTTCCTGTTGAAATTAATAAGAAAATTCTTAAAATGTCTGTTTGTTGGATAATGCTATAGTGATCGCGTTTTAGTAACTATATTTGAATACTATATAATGTGGTATCTTATGTGTGTAGTTTATGTCATCTTATGATTCTATCATTTACTATCATATATGAGATACTATATTATATGCTAATGTGATCACCAAAATATGATCACCATAGTATTACTATTATTTGTTTAGGGTTTATAAGAAGAGAATGTGATCATTTGATCGAACATAAGAGAGTTAAAAAAATATGTGGGCTCTAATGTCTTTTTGTCATCTTATGGAACTATAATTTATTTTTAAACACCACATATGAGATACCACATCACGTGTTACTTAGATGTGATCATCAAAATATAATCACCATAGCATTATTATTGTTTGTTTAAGATATATAAGGCGAGGATACGATCATTTAACCTGATATAAGATAGTTAAAAAAACATGTGGGCCCCAATATTTTTTTCTTACTTATTTCTTTTTGATTCCATGTTTGTTTTTTTATAATATTCGAATATAACTTATCTTGGGTTATATACTTTCAAATGGTGGAATATATAACACCTCCTCTCTTGTGGTATTACATATCCCCTAGGATCATACGAATAGCAGGAGTGTGTTGTGCTTGCTGCACAGTACGGGGTGCTTTGTGGCTTATGGGTTCAAGTTTTGAATATATTTTTATGATTAAATTCATTCATTATATAGAGTTTTTAAGTTTGTTATCCTTATAAGAAATCAAGTTAATACAATAAATATGGTTATGTGATCAAATAATATTTACTTATAAATAAATAATTGGTAATAATAATTTTGAGAACAAAACTATTAAACAAATGTCTTCGATCATGTAGTTTTAGATGTTAGATCAACTTATTTTTTTATGTATAACAAATTTGACGAATTTTACATAACGAATCCGACCATAAAAATATATTTAAAAACAAAAAATTTAAATGCACAACAACAACCTGTGTTGTGCAGACAATCCCCTATTCCGGATCATACTATTAGATATGACCTCATCATTCATCCAAAGGTCGAAATTAATTCTTCTTATTTTATTTAATATTTAAATATCCTACACTCAACAAACATGTTATACATATATATATATATATATAGACACATAGTATATATGACCTCATTTCTTCTCCTAAGTATTATACACTTCATATAAGATTAGATAATATTATATATTCTCTCTCCTTTTTCTTTTTCTTTTTGTGGAACTCTATAGGATTAGAATTAAAGTGCAATGAATGCTACAAAAGTGTGATGAGCACAAAAATTTTGGCAACTCAAATAAGTCGTCCTTTTAAGCCAAAAGTTTTGGGTCTTATATTCTTTTCCAAGCAAGAATGGAGACTAAAAAGTGAACATAAAAGAGGAGAAAAGCCTAATAAAAAAGACAAAGTGGTGTGCACTTTAAACCAAATGAGCGAGAAGAAGCAAGGAAAAAGACAGCAGAGATTATCATCATCTATACTCTTTATAATTTATCTAAGTGACTTTTTCAAATAGCTAAAAAGATATTTTAAAAAGTCATATTTTTATTCATAACTCTAACCATACTTCCTATTTTAGGGAGTAATAATTTTTTTAAAAATAAATATATAATAATTCAAAATTTTCAACAGTTATATTTTAATGACCATATTATAACGGCTATTTTTTTTTAACAAAATTTTATTTTTTTAAAAAATAAAATATATAATAATTCAAAATTTTCAACGGTCATATTTAATCGGTCATTTTATCATGGCTATTTTTTTTTGAAAAAATCTTAGTTATTTTTTAAAAAACTAATATATAATAATTCAAAATTTATAACAGTCATATTTTAACGATCATTTTATAACGGCTAGTTTTTTTTTTTTTTGAAAAAATAGTCTCCATCTATAAATATGTTTATTTCATCTCTCATTTTTTTTCCCATTACAATTACAATTTTCAGTATTTTCACTATTACTTATGACTGATCCTAATAATTTGCTCAATTTTGCTCTCGAAGGCGATGACTCTGAAGATAAATTCAGCTTGTTTGCAACAGTAACTGTTCACGAACAACACTTGACTAGCCAAACACAAACATCATGGCGTCATGGTTCTATTTTAGGCCATGCTATCATCAATTGTGGTAGAGTTGAAAGTCATGAAAGGCTTTATCGCGATTATTTTGCTAAATATTCTGTATATTCTCCTCAATTATTTCGGAGGAGATTTCGAATAAATCGTCCTCTTTTTATTCGAATTCAATCTGCGGTGGAAAGTTACGATCCATACTTTTTGCACAAAAGAGATGCTTGTGGTGTTCTCAGTTTATCTTCCCTTCAGAAGATAACACCTACAATAAGAATGCTTGCTTATGGAACATTTGCTGATTCTGTAGACGATTATGTGTGGATCAAAGAAAGCACTGCTATAGAAAGTCTTAAAAGGTTTGTCAAAGTAATTGTTGGTGTATTTGGTGATAAATACTTGAGATCACTAAACGATAATGACATTGCTAGATTGTTAGCGTTTGGCGAACAACGTGGTTTTCCTGGAATGCTGGGGAGTATTAATTGTATGCATTAGAAGTGAAAAAATTGTCCGGCTGCATGGCAAGGTATGTATTCTGGATACATCCATAAACCAACAATTATTTTGGAAACGGTAGCATCTTATGATCTTTGGATATGGCATGTATTTTTTGGGTTACTTGGATCTCATAATGACATCAACGTGCTACATCGTTTTTTTGTTTTTCGTGAGCTCACCGAAGGTTGCGTTCCTCTAGTCAACTATTCAATTAACGATCATGCATATACGATGGGATATTATCTCGCCGATGATATATATCTTCCGTGGTTAACTTTTGTGAAAATAATTCCACAACCACAAGGAAATAAATAAAAATATTTTGCTGTTGCTCAAAAGTTAGCAAGAAAAGATGTAGAGCGCGCGTTTGGAACACTCCAACCACGTTTTGCAATTGTGTGTGGACCAGCACGTTTTTGAGATTAAGAAACACTTAGAAATATTATGATAGCATGCATTATATTGCATAACATGATTATAAAGGATAAACGAGATGACCATTTTGTTGACTTCAATTACGATGCAATTGAAGAAAGACACTCTGTACTAATTTCATACCAGCGTACACTTGAAGTTTTAAAATTTATTCAAACTCATCATTGAATCAGAGATCAACAAACTCATTTTCAACTCTAACTGGATCTTATTAAGCACTTGTGACAATTACACGGAGGAGAATAGAAATTAGAATTTAATTTTACATTAATGTTTTTGTTATCTATTTATATACTACAATTTTCATTTAATTGGTATGTACTGCAATTTTTATTTAGTTGTTCTTTATTTTACATTAATTGTACTTTTTTGAAATTTAATTTTATAAATTGGAGCTTATTTATTTATTTATATATATATCTCAAGAACATTCAACAGAGAGAGATAGAGAGAGACGAAACAAAGGAGACGTTTAAGCTCCTTCTCCGTTTAATCAACAAAGCAAAGACTACCGCCACACATCTCCTTTTCCGTTTAATCATCTAGTATAGTCTTCGAAACTCAGGTTGAGCAATCGAAAACTAGAGTTTTTGTCAGTGTTTGGCGAAACGTTTAAGCTTCTTCTCCATTTAATCGTCAATTTCTCTCTCGAATCTCTGAAACTTTGTTTGATTTCAAAAAAAAATAGCCGTTGAGAGGCTTTCCAAATTTTTTCCTTGCTCGCCAGAAATGGCGAGCTATTTTTTTCAATGTTAAAATGGCGAGGATAATGGTGAGACCATCGGAGTACCTATTTTGCAAAAATTTTGTTAGAATGGCGAAGGAATTCAAGATGGCGAGATGGTTGGAGTTGCTCTAAGGGAGCCACTCTAGCTTCGCCAGTTGAGAAAATTTCGTCGTCATTAATTTTCTACAAATTTTGAAGTGTTTACATTGATATTGTGATCCCAAGAAAGACTTGAATAGTCTGATAAATGCATTTAAGTGTGTAGCTTAAGTCCAGAAGTCTCTCTCTCTCTCTCTCTCTCTCTCTCTCTCTCTCTATATATATCTATATATATATATATATATATATAGTTATATTGCTCTCCACCACCGCCGCTAACAGCCACCAGTCCCACCCCGCCGGGCTCTAAAAATTGCCCTGCAGTGCTTTGTAGTATGTTCCATCAAGGATAATGGTTTAATTTTGTGAAAAAGAAATAAAAGAAAAAAAAGTATAAAAAATTAAAAAGTTAAAAAGTTCAGTAAGCTAGACTTGTATTTGCTTATTTTTATTTTTAGTATACCCTGTTATTATTTGATAAAAATGTTAGTTACTTTTATTATTTTCCTCATAAAAATAAATAAAAACAAAAATAAACTAAATAGTTAGTAGTGCAGTAAATAAGTTATAAATAATAAGTATTATTGTATTTTAAAAGTAGTAAGAGTTTAAATAGAATATTTTAGAAATCTTATATTTTGATTTGATTTGATTTTTTAACTTTTTTGTCAAAAAGGCAAACTTAATTTTTTGATGTTTTTAACTAAAAAACTAAAATTGCCAATTAAGACTTAATTATGAATCATATGGTTGTAAGACTATTTTTATGAAATAATTACTTTATTCAAATTTTAATTAGTACTAGAATATTATGATTAAATTATTAATACAATATTCTTGTATCAAAAAATATTTAGTTAAGAGTAAAATAATATAATGATAAACCATGTGTTATCTAGTTTAGTATGATTTATTGAGATTATTTTGAAATTGCAAAACAAGTGGGATAGTAATAATTCAAGGAGTACTGAATTGACCTGAATGGTTGAATAGTAACATTGTCAAGATGGGAGCTTATGGTAGTTAATTAGGAGAGTTGTGGAGATAGTTCCACCTTTCAATTTGATAAACCCAACAAGAAACAATATAAAATTATTTTTATATATTTCAATCCTAATCCTCAAACAAACATGACCTTCGGCCCTAATTATCAACCCAAACTTTTTAATTTTTTGACGAATATGTAAAAAATCAATATATTTAGTTTGACAAATAAGTAAAAAAATTAAAAAATTAAAAAATTAAATTAAAACATTAATTTTTATAATACTCTATTCAAATTTTTACCTCATTCTAAAATATATTAACTTTTTTACTTGATAATTTATTTAGTAATAATGACAACTATATATTAATCCTTATAATTAACTATATAAAAAAGATAATACTATCTAATTTTAATAAATAAATAAATAGATAACTTTTATTCAATCAATCGATTTTAAAAAACTTTAACTTAAAAATTAATTTATCAAATGGATTATTTTAAATCAAATTTTAATTTTTATAATTAAAAATTAATTTATCAAATAAATTTTTATAAATCTAATTTAAATTTCTAAAATTAAAAATTAATTTATCAAATAACTTTTTTAAAATCTAATTTAATTTTTTTAATTACAAATAAAAAGATAATCTTACCAAGCCACTAGCCTTGTTTGTTTTGAAAAATTAAGAGAGAAGGAATTAGACTAATAAATATAAAGCCGACTTACCAAAATTTTTTTTCTTTTTAGTATTGTGAGTTTTACGTTTGTATTGCGATATTTGAATTAACAGTTCAATGAGCGAGGAATTGTCAATCCTTCATTCACGGTATTAATAATACTAATCCTCCTTAGTATTATTAGTACCAAATTTTATATTATTATTCTTTTTTATTTAACGATTAAAAATAATTTTATAATTCTTATTTCATTCTTTATTCCACTTTAATCACACATAAATTAAATTTTTGTTATATACTTAATTCCATTTATAGTTTTTTGTTATTATGTTTCTTTTTTATTTAAGGGTTAGAAATAACTTTATAATTTTTATTTTCTTTTTTATTTTACTCTAATCACACATAAATTAAATTTTTATTATATACTTAATTCCATCTATAGTTTTTAAATATATTAAAATACACGTGGAACTCTAATATTATTTAGCCTTTATTTGACATAATTTTTTTGAAAATTTTTTTTACTTAAAAATTTCTTAAAAAACTCGCTGGTTTAGCCTCTGTTAACTTTTTCACATATTTTTATATTTATTTTTTTACAAAAAAAATCAAAAAATCATAAAAATAAAAGAAATATTAGCCCAAACACAAGCTAATTCTACCATTTGAATCAGTCGTTCATCAACCAAAGTTGAGGAGTTGCATGGCGCAAGGACGTGATTACACGCGCCGTGTGGTCCAAAGCTAGGATGGGCGCGTGACGTACAACTAGGCGAAGGGTGCGCAGCCGACTCGTAACTACCACCAAAGGGCCGTTGTGTTTTGTTTCTGTTGAGTTGAGACCGACCTTTCCAAATTTTCAACTCATGCGTGGAGATTGACGCCATGCCGAAAGCAACCTTTTCCTCCTTCTTTACCCCAACATCAGGCCACGTTTGCCAACTTAATTTTAAATTAAGTTTTTGTTTTTGCTTAAAATTGCCGTAAACTAAATAAGTAAAAAATTCGTTTGATAAACTATAGAGCTAACTTTAAACCAAAAAATAATAAGCCAAAAAACTTAACTTAAAGTAACTTTAAGTCCAAAATTAACAAGTTTGGCTTAAAATTTGTTATAATTCTTTATAATTTAGTTTTAGGTAATTTTTTTTAGTATGGATCTTGTTTGATAGATTTCGACGAGTAGATTTTAAGAATAAGTTTTTTATTAAAAACGGATGTGTATAATAAAAATTATGATATTTCTAAAAAATATATTTAAAAGTTATGAGAAAAAGCAAAAAGGTTAAAAGCTTTTTGGTTGCCAAACTAAGCTTTTTAACTTTTTGGGCCTTAAGTAAAAAGTCAAACAGCTCGGCCGGTTGCCCAACAAGGCCTTGGTTTTTTTAAATTATTTATTTTTATAATTTAATAAAAAAATAAGATTTTTTAATTAAGGCCCTCTTTTGGCTAATTTCCATATTTTTTTTTTCATATTCTTCTCTTTTCTGAATATTTTTTATTTTTTAATTTAAATTTTTTACTATTTTAAATCGTCTCGATAAGATGAACCAAAGGTAATAAATTTTAAATAAAAGATAAAATAGTAAATTACATTGATCTCCCTCGACATTAATTGAAAATATAAAAACCTCTCATGAGGTCTCTAATATAACACCGGCTCCCTTATCATGCTTGTTGAGTAAACGAAATTAATTTAAAATAATAGTGTACTATTCTACCCTATAATTAAATAAAGAGAAAGGGGCGTGGACGGCGAGAGGGAGAGATGAGAGAAGAGGAAGAACCCTAACTTTTCTCCTCTCTCGTCTCTGGTCTACAACCGCTTCTCCAGCACCATTCTTTTCGGCGTCTTCAACCTCTGTTCTCTTAGCGATTCACGTTCCAAACTTTTAAAAAATATTTTAAATATTTAATTTTCTTAAAAAATTTTGGCATAATTTTTCTTATTTTTTAAGATAATTCAATGGTATAACCATATACAAAAGTAGAACATGTAAAAAATGCAAGCAAAGTATTATACACAGGCCTTATCTAGATTCCAACAACAAATTCACAACTCAACGAAATATTATATATTATAAACTATACATCCTAACAACTCATGCATGCATTTAAAAGCTCCAACTTCTAATCAATAACACAAGTCAACGAATAAAATATTCAAGTACGTTAGTCTAAACTACTGCTACAAATCAATCAAACAAAATTAGGCTTATTGTTTACAGCAAAAGAAAATAGAACAAATAGTCACCAAATCACTGCTGTGATTACAAAACTTATATTCAAATAATTCTCAGAAGTAACTCCAGAGGTAACATCAATTATGTGGTACAGCAGAATTTGGCATGTCCAAACACATGAACAATCTAAAGGGGTCAATGTTTATTAATAACCAACAAATGTAAGTATGAAAGAGATAGATGAAATACATGCCAATTGAAATAAAAATAAAATAAAAATATATAATATATAATATATAATATCTCATTTCATTAGATTCAAAAATCATTAACAATTTTAAAACTTATTCCATTAAACTTTCAATCAATTCAAAATTAATAGCATATGAGCAGTATGATACGCCTAAGAGAGTAGACAATCATCCCTTATTACTAGATCTATGTACCCTAGTGGCAGTGCACTCGTCACCCAACCCACTTATACACTCTATTGCACTAGTGAGTTGTGACGAATCCTTTTTAGAGGTATTAATTTTTCGGGTATAGAAATTCACTTGCGTAGCAAACTTAGAACTCGTAAATTAATTCGTTTAATTCAATATTTAGATGTCAACCACAAATTCCTTAAGGCCATTTCGAAAACGATTACACTTTTTATTAGGTGTCTTATACCTTTTCTTAAAAAAATAATTAACTTTTTTTTATCAATTTCAGATATTCATGCCAAGAATATACTCAATTCAAACTTTTTATATATTTCAATAAAAATGGCATCTATAAAATTTCACACATTTATAAATATTTTAAATAACTATGACATAAGAATAATAATAATTAAACTAAGACATAAAATGTTAAAAGCGATCATCCCTCTTAAACTAACATTTTTCTCTTTATTAAAAAATTTAGCAAAAACATAAATAATAAGAGTAAATTAAATCTTCCAAACCCCAATACGTTTAATTAGTTACTAAATATTTTAAAGAAGTACTGCAATATAATTTTATGCAAAAACACCAATTTAATACCACGAAAATACTTGTCACATCCATACATATCATCTTTAAGCTAAAAATAAACAAAAATCATACCTTTGATGACTTGAAAGAAAAAAGTTTAGAAAACTCTAAAAAGACTTCAAGGTTCAACAATAGTGAAAAAAATTGTGTAGGAGCCGAGTTCCAATAAGGCGGCTTAATTACTCTCAAACACCTATAAACAATATTTAACCATGAAAATTTATTATTCCATAAATTAATTTTTTGCTAAAATTAATAATAAAATAATTAAATAAAAGTTTCCCATAAAGTTCCATAGAAGAAAAGAGAAGAGAAAAAAAAATTACCATAGGGGAGCGATTGTGTTGAAGAAGTATGAACAAAAAGTTATGAAAGGATGGAAATAAGGAATGAAGCAACATGTAGGAGTGTAATTTGGGTCCGGTCCAGCCCAACTCGGCTCAGTCGTGGACCGGGTGGATCAAGCCCGATCCCGGGCCGGGCTTTTTTACCAGGGGGTCGGCCTAGTCCCTAAGAGGAAAGGGCTCGGGCTTGGGCTACGGACCTGGGCCTCAGGCTCGGGCCTCTAGGTGGGTCTCTGGGCGGGCCTGACCAGGCCAGCCGGTGTTTTTGGTATTTTTTTATATTATTCAAATTTATTATATTATATAAGTTTATTATATTCTATAAACTTATAAGTTTTTTTTTTGTATTCAAATTTATTATATTATATA
>JAULJZ010210293.1:0-18709 GCA_032270985.1 Heliamphora pulchella | reverse complement strand
TTATTTTTTATTTATTATATTATTTATAATTTTTATTAATATTGCTTTTTTAAACCTTAAAAATCATACTCGAAATATTCCCGTACTTGCCCCGTTCTCTGCTACTTCCCCGATATTTTCCCCCGTCCCCGCCCCGATCAAATAGGGGACGGGGATGGGGGAACTAATTCCCGACCCCACCCCGCCCCATTGCCATTCCTAAATATAAACCAATGCATCGATCGGAACAGCTAAATGTCACGGTCACGTCCACAACAAGTAAATAAAAGCTCTTGACCATGACAACTAGAGGCTGCGGCCATTATGTCTAAGCAATCTAGCATAATTTCACAGTATGTAGTGTCTGAGCGTACCTAACATACAAAAAACTTACAATTACAGATTTTTCCTACCATTCTGTTATACTTCTACATAACTAAAATAACTTGAAAAGCAAGAACAAGCATGCGTTGAATTAAAACTAACATTTTTATTATATTAGGATTAAATAAAATAGTAGAAATGAATAAAATCCTAGTTATAACAGTTCCAAAGGGAAAATGGGAATAGAAACGTTATGACAGCCTAAAAATACATCAAACGGATGATCAACCTCGGGTGCCTCCTCAATCTACAACATCGAGTCAAGAGAACAATCGTACATCGGGAGTCCTCCGTATGGTGACGATGCCTCACTCTGGACTGAAAGGGAAAGAAAGAGGTTTTAAAATATGATGGGGTATATGAAGGAGTATCAGGAGGAATATGGATTTCGGTAGAGTGTTAAGTTGGGTATCGGAGAGGATAAGTTTGTGATGCACACTACTGAAAACCAGTTTAGGGTCATGGCATTGATTAGAGAGGATCAAGAACTAATTTTAGGTCATGAGCAGGACTGGGAAATCAATGAATAGTTTTAGGTTTCGAAAAGGACAGGATGGGTCAGTTTTAGGCCATAAAGATGATCGGAAGGTTTAACATCTTCAACAAGACTAGAAATGTTTTTAAGGTCTCAGATAGGATCAGGAAGTCATTTTTAAGTCATGAGAAGGATCAAGAAAGTTTTAAAGTATCCAATAAGTGATTAAATTTTGCTCTGATACAATTTGTAACGACCAAAATAAACCACTAACTCAATAACTTGAATAAAGAGCTTAACAGCGTGGTCTAAAATGCTTAAATCTAAGTTATTAGTAGTAGCTCACTTGTTTTATCATATACCAAACATATTTTCTATTAACCATCAATGTGGGATAGGATACTACAGTTGGCGTTGGCGGGGTGACGGTGACGATGACAATGCACTTGGTGGACGTGATTTGAGTGGTGCCATTGATGGAGGTGGTGATGCTAGCGTTGGACGTGGCGACGAAGGTGGTGTGCATGATGCATGTGGCAAGAGATGGCAACGCACCTGTTGGAGGGAGCCACGATGATGGGCATGCCAGATTATTTCAATCCGGCCACACACTTGCCTCTCTCTCATTGGCTCACCCACCCCTGGGCTGAAGAGGTATAACCTAGTGGATGATGGAGTGGTGCTTGAGATTATCCTCAGTGATTGAGAAGTTCACCCTCGATCAAGAACCTTTCGATATGTCAAACTTAACTCTTTTTCTCAAGTAAAACTTGTCTTGTTTTCAATAGATTAATCTTAGGATCATATGTGAATTTGGATGCATATTTGAAATATGAATGAATATTGGACCATGTTTGAATTGCATAAATTTATTGAACTTGTTGGGAAACACTTATTGAATTGATAAATTTTATGAAACTTGATGAATTGGTTTTTAGGTTTGTTAGAATTTTGTGGACTTCAAAAGATTTCTTAATGTCACTACCTATTAAACTGAACTGCAAAATTTATTAGACCTTACAGAACTACACTTATTGGATTGAGTTTGGTAAATTATTAAATTTCGTTGAATGAAATACTCATTGCGCAGTATTTGTTAATTTTGTCGAATGGATATATGGAATATGGACGAACTCATTATGATTTTTCATTTCAATGTCGATGCATCGGGTTATCTTGTTAAATTTTAGGTTTTTAGAAAAAAGATGTTTCAGGCAAAAATTGAGTTGTTGAATTTAAATAAAATTGAGTTATTAAATTTAAACAAGATATGAGCTCATAATACAATTATGAAATCATACATCAACCGAGAAATAATGTTATAACCTTTTAAGGCCAGTTAACAACGTTTTGGTTCTTAAGAATGGTCGCCACCTCTCCTAGGATCGAATTGATTATCCATGCCCGATGGGTCTGCATCCATCCCTGAATGTCGTCAGGTACTGTTAACATTTTGGTTCTCAAGAAAGGATTTTTGGGAGCAAAGGATTTCCAGCGTACTTATTGCACTTGGCACTAAGAACTCAAGTGCCACTGTTGCTACGGGTGATATTTTAGAAAAGACAGGAAGCGGTATTGGACTTGAACCCTTGTTAGTTAATAATGGACCCTTACCCAATCCAAAAATATCAGTCCGTGGAAGAGTGAAAATGTCCCCACTACTAAGGATCTTCCCTCTAATCTTAGATAGGTCTTCTGAGGGTTCGTCGTGTATCTCCGAAAGAGAATCAGGCCATATCATAATTCAAGAAAGAGTTATTCTCAAGAATTAGCACTCTTATTTTGTATTGTCTTAACTTTTGCTAAGGTCACCATTTTAGGTTTTAGGTCTTGCGGGCTGATCTAACTTTTGTCTGAGCCACTGTTTTTCTAGATTTCAACCCAGTGAGCTTTTTCTCTTTTTCTATTCTTTCTCTCAGGGGTAATACCTCTTGAGCTGGTCCAAGTTGGTCGGCATAGAAAAAATATTTCTGTCCAAATCTATGAGAATGACAGCTTCTCCTAACATTATTGTATTGATAAGGTAGGGTCCGATCCAATTAGGCTTGAACATGCCCCTTTGATAGAAAATTGGAACCCTAATCTCTTTAAGAACCAGGTCACCTTTCTTTAGGTTTCGAGACTTAGACTTCTTATTGAATGCCCGCACGACTCTTCTTTGATATCCTTGAACAAGAAATGAAGCTCTGAGCCTGCTTTTTCAAACAACATCAACTCTTCAAACCTATTCCTTTGCCAATCTGCTTCGATCATTACTCTTAAGACGGGATCTCTAACTCTATCGGTAAGACTGCTTCCATTCTGTAGACCAAAGAATAGGTTTTAGCTCCAATCAAAGCCTGGATCAACATTCGGTATCCTCAAAGTGCAAACAAAAATTTTTCCAGGCAATCTCTGCTCACTTCTATCATCTTTTGCTTAATTTTCTTTACATTTCTATTAGCGGTTTCTATGGCTTAATTGGTTTGTGGCCTATATGGAGACGACTTGTGAATCGTTACCTAATATTCTTCTAAGAGGTCTAGAATCTCTCCTTAAAAATGTGAACCATTATCAAAAATGATCTAATGTAGTACTCCGTATCAGCAGATAATGTTCTTTTTAATGAATCTGGCTACATGAAAAGCTTCCAACATTAAATAAGAAGCGACTTCAACCCATTTTATAAAGTAGTCGATAGTCACAAGGCTGAGTTCATGTATGTTTAATGCCTTAGGCGTGATCTTTCCTATAACATCGATCCCCCAAATTGAGAAGGGCCATGACAAAGTCTTGCTATAAAGCTGGGACGGTGGTATGTGCATAAGGTTAGCATAAACTTGACATTCTTGGCATTTCTATACAAACTTGATGCAATTAGTTTCCATTGTCATCCAGAAATATCCTTGATGCAAAATCTTCTTAGCTAACATCACTCCGTTCATGTGCGGCCCACGGACTTTGTAAATCTCTCTCATCAATTCATGTCCTTCCTCTGAGCTAACACAAAGTTTGTTGACCCCCAAGTATTCTCTATCGTATAACTAACCTCCACAAATTACGAACTGTGCGGCCAATCTTCTTATATGGATCTTTAGTCCTTCTTATTGGCATGATTAGGATATTCTCCTTTCTCAATGAAATTCCAACTAGGCTCCATCTTTTATTGATTGTGCTCAGGTTGACATCGCCATCAAGCTCTTTGGTTAGGGCTTTAGCTAGTACTTTCCCTCAGATGGTGCCAAATGTGTAGGGATAAATCTGTAGGGATAAGATAAAACGAAAAGAACTAGGCCCAAGTCTTTGAACTCGTTATCTTAATGACTCTTGCATGAGGAAACAAGGTGAGACTACCCAGAGGGCTTTGGTGAAAAAGCCCATCTAATGCTTAAGTTAGCATACTGTAAACCAAAGAAGAAAGCTCTTAATCGATTTTAACAAAGTATTGGTAAGTTGAGTATTGTGTGTGTACCTCATATGGTTTGAGTTCGGTATTTGTAGCGCTCTATAAGGATTTTGGTAGAAAAATGGCGAACCCTAGGCTCGGTCTTGTCAGGAATCGCCTTTTCCCTTTTGGGGTCTATCCGAGACTCTTTCTTTTGAGGCGACGGACTACCGAATCATTTCGTGCCATATCAATTGTCATTTATTGAAGAGTCATGTGGATACGTCATCGTTGTTAATGCTAAATGGTCGGCTATCCCATCGTCATAAATGCACTCTAGCCTAAGTTATACCCCTCATTATTATGTTGTTTGAGATTTAGAGGTTAGCCTAGCCGAACTCTCATATTTCGTAATGGGCTTCTTGATCACCCTGATCTTCAACTTGTTAGGCCTAGACTTGGACTAGGGGTTGACCCATATGTGTTTGGGCCGACCGCCTTCAGTTGTGTTTGTTAAACATTTTGTACATAAAAAGGGGGGAAATGGTATTTATTTCCTAGCATTTGATGCAGATAAAAAAAATAAAAGACATTGAAAGTGCATTGAGTATGGATTATCTAGGGAGAAGACAAGTTCTTTTGGCTTATGCTAACCAAACCTAAGTCATTAAGGCTACAATTAATTAACTTTACCAATAAAGCAAGGTCTCATTGAGTAAGCCATAAATGAACATTAATTACTTTTTAAGTCATTGTCAATAAAATTATAGCATTTATATGAGAGATTCTAAATATACACACTTTTTTCCTTTGAATACACATTACAAGATTTTAAATGTTTTATATTTTTCTTTGCACGCTCTATAATCTCAAATTAATCACATCTTCTTCCTCAAAACTTCTTTATACACTTACTTCCCAATCTATTGTTTGGCCACCACCACCCTCCCCCCTCTCTCACCCCTCTGTGGAGCTCCGCTGTCCCTCTGAAGCCATTTCATCCCTCTCCTTTTCTTTTGAGTTCAAAACTTTTTCAGCCAATCAGAATTGAACAAATTTAAAGTGTTTGAATGCATTCAACCAAAAAAAATGTCATTAGTTCAGATGCATTCGGCTGTCTACTCCAAAGACAATCTAGTTATGTCTGACTTTATTTTGTTTTAGCTTGGAATGCTTATGCGGATGTGTTTTGACAAATTATGTTTGTTCGATCGAATGCGTTTGAATAAATCACGTTTATTTGGCCCAATGCATTCAAACATTAATTGTATGTTTATTTGACCTTTGGTTTGACAAAAGAAGGTGGCATGGGAGTAGGGATGCCAATAGGGTGAAGCGGAGGTGGGGATGAGGTCTCTTATTTCCCTTCACTATTTGATCAGAGTGGGGTACCGGGAGATGGCGGGAGTGGGAATATGTCGAGGGCAATTTTTAAGTTTTAAGGAAGTGATACTAATAAGGGTTATAAATAATATAATAAATAGTAATTGATAAATCAATGGAATTAAAAATACATAATAGAAAAAACAGAGATAATAAATAAGAGATATTTTTATGCTTTACACTTATTATATCTTTAAAAAATAAAATGAATAAATATATTCATATTTTGGAAAATATTTTTTTTTATGTAATTGAGGACTGGGCAAAGAAAACAGGGTGAAGGAAGTAAATAATGTTCCCATCTCATTTGTTAATGGGGGTAAAAAAAAATCGTACATAACGAGGTTGGAACGTGCAGTACCCCGATAGGGCAAAACTACTTGAGAGAGTTGAGGAGGAGGTTGGCAGCCAGTGTGGCGGGGAGGTGCGGCAATGAAGAAAGGGACGGAGTCAAATAAAAGAGAAGGTTGGTGTACAATTAAGATTTAATTTTTTAATTTTAACATTTTGTCTTCAAATGTAGTTTCACTTTGGAGTATAATGGTAATAAAATAACTTTTTTTAAAAAAAACTCATTACATGGTGAGCGTCCAAAAACGTCCTCACAATTGCATTGGTAAAGATTATACTTTTTGGGTTTAAAGGTCTAAAATTCTAGGTTAAAGATGTTGATTTAGTTTATGTTATTTTGGATTAGGGTTAAAAGTGTTTACTAATTTTGTTAATATTTAGGGTTTAAAGTGAAATAAGTTTTACCTTGCTCGTGTATTCTTATAGTTGTGGGAGTTTAATTTAAGAATTTCTTAGTTTCTTTTTTTAATAAAATGTTTTTAGTACATTTTAGCTAAATATGAGTAAAATATAAGATTTTTTCTTAAAAGAAATAGATGTTTTCAACTTACTTTTAGAAGGGAAGGCATGTTAAAGTATTAGTAATTGAAACATTTAATGCAACAATTTACTGCTTTTGAAAACATTAACTACTTGACATTAACTATTTGGCCTTAATGAATGTCAATGGCGTAGTAATGTAATCGTTTTCACACCAAAAAAAATATTTAAAATCTAAGTAAAAATTACTACTTCGTAAAATTGTGGTTAAGATTAGGTATCCAACGGGAACAATAAGACTAAGTTGTGATATTCTTAAATTAGTTATTAAAATTAATTTGAAATAAAAATTGATTAAATTTATGAGATGGAGTTGACTTGAATAATATAAAATAATAAAAATTAATCTAAAAGATCTTTAAATGTGAAAAATCTTAGGGTTTTGAATCTCGCAAAGATGAACTTATACTGATTACGGGCCTACACTATTTACTTACATAATATTTGGTATGGTTACAAGCCTTAACGAACTTTTCAAGAGGACTGACGAAATCTAAACTTTTGGCATAGATTATCTTCAATTGAACGGTTTTTCCTTAGCAAATTCAACACAATCCATCCGCAAGCATAACCTATCTCACGTTTATATCACATTCACAAGTAAAATAAAGAGAACTAAAAACTAAAAAGAAAACGCAAAACTAAAAACACTTATTATAAAGAGAACACAAAACTTGTAATCCCAATGCCACATAGAAGGCTTTTATGGAAATTAACTCTCAATCCTGAAACCAACTCAAAACAGTTAAGGATCCTTTTGATATTGCACAACTCTTCGAGATTGTCTAAACAAAAGAACAAGGTGTCATCTGCAAATTATAGATGGGAGAGACTAATCCCATGGTTTCTCACTTTCACCCCCTTGATAAGGCCTGCAGTGGTTACTCTCTGGATGAGGAGGTTAAGTCCCTCAGCTGCAATAACAAATAGAAAATGAGATAAAGGGTCGCCTTGCCTATTGTCTCTGTCAATTGGGAAATCTTTTGTGACTCCACCATTAACGAGGACTGCAAGGGTGGCTGAAGACATGCATTCATGAATCCAGCTTATCCATTTACAACCAAAGCCTAGACTTCGCATCATATCAAGGATGTAGTGCCAGTTTATGTAATTGTATGCCTTATGAAAATCCACTTTGAATACAAAGCCAGACTTCTTCTCTCTCCTCCATAGGTCAATAATTTCATTAGCCATTAGTATGCCATCCATAATTTGTCTCCTTTGCACGAAAGTTGTTTGATGATATCGCTCATCACTTTCTTCAACCTACCAGCCAAAACTTTTGCTAGAATTTTGTATGCCGAATTTACCAGGTTGATGGGCCTATAATCTGTGAGAGCCTGTGGGTTGTCGCATTTGGGAATGAGAGCAAGAAAGAAAGCATTCAAACCTTTGGTGAGTTTGCCATTTGAATGGAATTCTTTCATGAACTATAGAATGTCTGGCTTAATCATGGACCAAAACCTTTTAATGAAGGTAAAATTAAAGCCATCGAGGCCTAGGGCTTTTCCCCAAGCACAATTGGCAAGTGCAGCTTCAATCTCTACTTTTGAAAATTCATCTTCAAGCAGTCGGGCTTTGCTACGTTGGATACTTCTGGCGAAATTCCCTTGAATGCTAGGTTTGGATTTAGAAAGCTCGTGAAAGAGGTTAATGAAGTGGTATACTATAGCCTGTTTCACCTCCTCAGGCTTGGTGAGAATTCTTTTATCCACTACAACTTAAGTGATTGAATTTCGCAGGAACCTCTTTTTTGCCGAGAGATGATAGAACCTTGTGTTAAGGTCCCCTTCTCTCAACCAGGCTATTCGAGCTTCTTGTCTCCAGGCTAGTTCTTCATTAGCTAAATGCTCCCAAAGCCTCCCTTTGAAGCTGGACCATTGATTCCTTTCTAGTGTAGTAAGGGATCTAGTTTCGCTAAGTACTTCCAGTTTCTCTAACTCGGAAGTGATGTGGTGTAGAGAGGCCTGTTGTTTTGTGTTCTCTTGCTTCTGCCATTGCTTGATACACCTTTTGATGTCTCTCAGTTTCAACATGAGAATATGAGCTGCCCAACCTTGATAGGAGTTCTTGTTCCATTCTGCTTCACTCGGTGAAGCAGTCCGGACTTTAGCCATGAATGAAAGAATCTAAAAGGCCTAGAGCCCCAATCAAGATTGTCTGGACTCAACAGGACTGGACAATGATCTGATAACAACTTAGGCAGCCCCCATTGTTTTCGGCCAAATTGCACATGAAGTTCTCTGGCCACTAAGAATCTGTTAAGTCTCCTGTGTTTTTCTACCCTTTGCAAATTGGACCAGGTAAAGCTCTTCCCAACCATTGCATATCCATAACCTCCATCTGGTCAACAAAAAGGTTGAAGAGTTTCATGCCTTTTGTAATTCTTGTGTCAGCATCTCTCTCCACAAGTTTTAGAGTTTCATTAAAGTCACCCCCTATGATCCATGGGTCTAGTGATCTAGCTTTGATAGCTAGAAGATCTTCCCAGAGCTTTCTTCTGTCTTGTTCATTGGTTGGCCCATAAACATTGGCAATTACAACAAGTTCACTCCCTTTCAGTAGTCCCATTGCTACAATAAAGTTTCGCTGGATGATGGATCTTTGAAGGGTGAAGACACCTTCTTCCCAAATAGATAGTACCCCACCTGAGGCCCCTTCTGCTTTCATATCAAGCCAATCAAAATTGTCACTGCCTACCCATATAGACTTCAAGCCCTTAAGATCCCACTTCTGGCTTTTACTTTGGCTTCCTCAGCAGCTGAGCTCCATTCCACTTGGCTTTTAGAAAGCTTTTACTTTGGTCCATACCTCGAGTTTTTCTCCTATGAATCCCTTTTTTCCAATAACCACATCAGACTTTCCCATTCTACGTTTATTATTATTTCCTAATATATCATGCCTCAACATTGAAAATTTATTATCTTTCTTCACGGTTGCTCCAAAAGAAGCAACTAATTTCACTACTTGCTACTACCACTTGATTATCCTCGTTAGTAGATTGTCCACCATAATCAGGATCAGGAATCACTTCATTCAATTTTGTATCAGCCAACATTTCATCCTTATCATTATCACTTTGCACTTTATTCTTTCCAATTTAAAATAGGATCCTCATGGGTGGTCACCCCAATCTTTCTTCATTCTTCCATCTGCCTCTTCCATTACCATTACAGTTGATAAAATTTGAGCCTCTCCTCCTTCAAAGTTTAAGCCCATTAGTCTACCTGTCTCAAGGACTAGTTTAGCCTCCCTCCGAATAAATATTATTACGATTCACAAAATCATGAGTAGAAAGGGAAGACTGGTCCAGGGAAAGTTGACTTCTCTGACCTCTTTTATTCTTTTTTTATCTGGCCCTACCCCCTCTGTTTATGAGGTTGAGGCCCAATTCACCCAATGTTTTCTTCTTCTTTTTCTTCCCACCTTTGGCAAGCAGTTGGATTTGCCCACTTTGAGTTATGTTTGCAAGAGGGTAACTATATTTGTGTAAGATCTCGGCATTACTCGTGCTAATACTCTCTCCAGTAGATGTTACCCTGCCATTAACTATAGCAGGCTCTAGAGAGCTATCTGGCTCCCACTGGTCAACTCCCCTACTATCACCTTGCACCTTTGATCCCTTCCATCCCGCTTAGACCCTCTTCTACAGCTAAACCCCCATTCGCAACCCTGCCATAGCTCATGCACATCTCCTCTGGAAGATTTACTCCTTTTTATGTTACAATTTGAATCGTCGTATCTACATCAGAAATGGACTCCCGTACTTAAGCTCAGCAGTGCCACATCCTCAGTCATCTTCTCCACGAAAGCTCTAGCACCATGGCCATATTGGAGCTGCTCTACAGTGGCTGGGCTGGCCTGTTCTTGCTCCGCTTCCTCCTCAGGTGCACATACATGGTCCACAACACCATGATTAGAAGGTTAGGCCTCAGCCCCTTTGGGTTTGGCATTCTGAGTAGCTTCGACTACAAATGAGTCTCCCTACAAAAGTAATTTCTGGAAGCCCTGCTCACTACACCTAAAGGGATATCTGAACTTTCCTATCTCGAGCTGGCAGAACTGATTAATAGGATTCTCAGCATTAGTGGATACTAGGACCCTTCCAACTTCGATATCATGCTTCTTACTGGTCTTTTCATCAACCCTAATCACTATACCCCACTTGCTTCCTACTCTCACAAAAGTGTTTTTGTTCTAGGCATGAAGTGGAACACCTTTAATATGCACCCACACTCTCCCAGTGAGGTTTGATTCCTTATAGCACCACCCATACACTACCTCAAACCAATTTTCCATCTATCACTTGCTTTCAAAAGGAAGGACTTTTTTACCTCCGAGTCGGGGAATTGGAGGAGAACCTTAGAGTCCACCATTGGTTTGATGGTAATGTCAAAAACACCATCAGCTCTCATAGCCTCTTGTACATTGGCTATTAATTTGTTGTCCTTGACTATGCCTACCGCACAACTCTTGACCCACTCATCGTCGACCTCCAAGGCCTCAATCACCTCCTCCCTACTTCTCACTAGCTCTTCTTCTCTAGGCTCAAACCTCTATAATCTATTGGGATTTTGGAACACTTAATCCCCAAAACTGGTTTAGGTAACAAATTTTCACGTAGACTTCAATCCACAAGAATCAATAATATACATGGTTTGGCTAACTGCCTACGTTCATAAGCGAGGTGAAATCAATCCACTATAAGCAAATAAGGATTATAAAAATTACTCTCAATCTCACAATAACTATGTATAGCCTCAAATTGAGCATCTCTCGATTTCTCTGCAGTCTTTTTGGCCTCTTAATCTAAACCTCTCAAGTGTATTCCATGAGTTTCTCACATCCGTAGGATTTTTGTCATAACTTAGTATATATGCTAGGTCAAACAACCAACAACTGCAACCCTGGAAGTAAAAAATAAAATGTAGTCTTGAACAGACCGATCGATCAGTCTAACTATCGATCGATCGATTTATCCATCGATCGATCGATCTATCTTTGACTGCTCTCGATTTCTATGCAAACCGATTGATCGGTCTCCAGACCACTCGATCAGTCTGTCCTGTTGATAGATTTTCTTCTTCACCTTTCTGTCCAGAAATTCAAGACATAAACCACTCAACATAATCTACATCAAGAGGTCTGTCAGCTCGCCAACTATATTTATTCCCAAGCGTGCTAGGTCCCGACCTCCTTTGGTTATATACCCTATTCGAACCAAGCCATACTTTACTTACATCCAGCTTCTTATCCAAGCACCGCACTCCATTGTAGTTTAAGATAGCCTTCGTTGCATCCCTAGGATCCCAGAATCTTACAAGCCCAAACCTCAAATTACTACGTTGCCTCATCTTCCTCGGGATGTAGGCATCTACCACTTGCCCACACTAGTTGAAAATGTTTCGAAGCCAAACATGGTGCACTTGATCCCGAATGTTATCTACAAAGATTGTGACCGCATTCTGTAGAGATCTCTGACCTTCATCCTCGACTTCTTTCATAACTAGCAATTAAGAGAGTACTCACCTACTATCTCTCTACATCGTTGTCCTCTCTCTTTGTTGCCATTGTCAACCCAACATTGTTGCTTGAATAAAACATGTGTGGTTTTCAATATTGCATCATTTTGCTTGAATGTTTTGCATAAAAATTGGTAAAGATAAAGAATTTTCTATTAACAAATTGATTTTTTCTCATAATGTCCAAATTGCTCCCATACCATATGAAATATATCTCATTAAGCTATGAGGCCATTTGGTCCTAAGCATAATCTCTACTTCCATGTTAACCAAAAGCATCCTTTGGTTTCATTTAGAAGGAAGCCTAAATGTTCAAACCTTTGGCTAGATTTTTTTTTTTATTATTGCATGTCTAACCCCTGGCCTTGCCAATGGTTATCTTATCCACTAGAACACTGAAAGCTTGGGACGACACAACCTCTCTAAAGGAGATGCTCCTTCCTCCGGTCTCCGAAGTACACAAGAAAAAAAAAGTTGGTTTGTTTGGCTTTCTAACTTCTAATATCTTTTCGAGAAGTATCATTTCACAACCACAACAACAACGAAATTTTTCATTTTTTTTCAAGATGACAAATTTGCATATCTTTGTCACAATGTCCTTTATTGTGATTTATCATTAGATTACTTTTTTTCCCCCCTAGCCAGCCCACTCTCCACGTATTTTTTTTTTTAAGCTAAAAATTCAAAATCTTAACTTTTAAGCATTTTACAAGTTTCTCCTTCCCTCCCTCCTAACTTTTGTTTTTCTCCCGAAATGGAAATCATTTAAATTTGTCCGGGTAATTGGCACGGTTTTACGTTGTATTCAATTCTTGCTGGTAAAATCTTGTCTGTCTTGGTGCGCAAACCTTACGGGTAAATTAGCGCATCTAGGTTTTACCATGCCAGAGTGGGCACAAAGTAACCCTGCTTGAGACTGATTTGCAAATCCTTTTAAAAAAACACTTGAATTTGAGAACTGGGTTAAAAAAAACTTGGGTTTTTGGAATTATTTCCCAAAACACCAAGGTTTGATTAAAAAATTAAAAAACAAGTAAAAAACTCTGAGATTGTACATAAGGCCAATTTCTCACCCACTAAAGGTGCCAATTTCTCACCCACTAAAGGTTCCATGGAGGGAAAGCCAATTGGCCAGGGAATTTGGAGTAGAATTGGGGGGACTCTCTCTACTGATTCAAGGTTTGGGTTTAGCTGATCACAGCCCATGAATCTAAGTAGAGAAAGCTTTACAAAACTTGGTCTATAGCTTAGACTGAATTTACTTTTATTTTTGGATTCAACAATGATTGGAGCGGACCGGTGAGGTTCTTGAGGTGGTGACTGCATGCCCCAAAGCCAGGGGTTCCTATTTGGTTGCCAATGAATCCTAGATTTAGATTGTACTCAATCCATTAATCAAACTCAGAAAGCCCGGTATTGCATTTAATTTCACTACCTCCCCGTGTCAAGATTGGGTAAATTGTGCGCATATTGCCTTTATTAGATGTGGTTGCCGTTTCTCAAGCTTTTGTTTCGAAGTCGAATCCTGATTCTCCTTCACCAGCAACTACCCTAGAAATAAGCACCAAAATGATTGTGCTGGGATGTGGTTAATTCCTCATGCATTCCTGTGGAGCATTCATGATTCCTGGTCCAAGTCATGGGACTTGGTCTTGGCATAGACTTAACAAATAGGAAACTATGCCATCTATACATCAGTCATTTGTGTGAGAGAGAGAGAATAGAAAATTGCACTTTGGGCATAGATATGGGTGGTATTATGGAAAACTGCCCATTGTCACTTCAAGAAGGAAAATGAGTTTCAGTGACCAAAGGTGAAGTGCACACAAAAAGTTCCACTGCAAATGCCTAGTCCTCATACTCGGTCTCTTCATCATCGTCCTCGTTATTTTCTACATACCTCCATCCATCCTCAACATTGTCACGGTCCTCTTCTGTTTCTTCACTATCTTGTTCTTCATCATCTTCTTCTACTTCATCATCCTCGTCTTCATCTTCATACCTCTCTTCTTTAACCGGCCAGGGTTTTGTCACGACTTTCAGATTGGCAGGAGATGCAGTTGAACCCTTGCGCGCAACTTTTGAAGGGGGAAGCTTCAAATTTGTCTTGGGCTTGCTTTGTTTCTGAATTTTACTGTTTCCACGTTTCCCGGGATAGACATCTTGGTCACTGCCTTCATCCATATCATTGTCGATACCTGATTGAGCATTCTTTACATTTTCGTCGCTCACATGGCCTGGATGCTCTCTCCTCAAATGAAGGTTCAGCTTGTATTCATGAATGTATGCCTTTTCACACCCTTCATATGGACAGCAGTAAGGACGATCAGACGATGCAGATCTGTAAGCACCAGCAGCAGAAGGTTTTGAAGTTTTGGGTAGTTTCTCTGGAGGCTGGGAATATTTTGTCATGTCCACATTCTGTGAAAATAATTTGATGAAATTGAAATTCAAAGCTAAATTTGTGTTTGGAAATTGAACCTACAAATGTTCACATTCGTCAACCATAAAACTAAAACGGAAGCTCCCAAATCTTTACAAAATAAGTAAACCAAAAACAAAGATGGCTTGGTCCTCAAGATGTCCTTTTTTCTTTGTTCTTTCTTTCCTCAGTAATCTTAGATGTTTCTGTACTGTTAGGGAGTGTTATTTCTAACAAAAATTATTTCAGGAACAAGGTTCAAAGAATATTTCAGGAACAAGGTTCAAAAAAAGGGAGGGCCATTGATAAAGAATCGATTCAAAACAACAATGCTAGCAGATGGCCAATCCGCACGGTAAACACAAGTTTTGAGATGACACCAATTCTTCCATCTATCCATATGACAGGACTGTACACCAATTCTTTGCTCTATCCAATTCCTCTAGATATTCTTCTTTTTTCTTTATTTTATTTAATTTGTTACTATTAAAAATGCAGAAACATCTAGAAAAATTTCATCTCATATCTGCAGCAGAAAACTTCAAAACGATTGAAAAAATAAAATATCTTTGAATCGCAAAGAAATGGATGCTCTCACTGAGTGCAATTCATATACTCAAAACTCAACTAAGCCGTTTTCCAATGTTTTTCTTTAAATAAAAATAAAACTGCAAACTGACAACTATTAACACACAAAAAAAAATGTTTTGAAGGGATGCAACAAACCTTCTCATGATGGGATGCAATGTGATTCTTCAACTTATACTCGTGAGCATATCTCTTGCCACATTCTGGATATGGGCAGATGTGATAGTTCTCTTGTGAATGTGTTTTCATGTGCGACCTTAGGTTGAAATCCAACGAGAACGCCTGCACTTTTTACATTTCATGATTAGATACAGCAAAAAAAATAGACAATAAAAACAAATCAAGGCAAACAATGATGTACATTTAGTGATGACTAGTCTATTTAAACACAGAGATCAATGTGTGTGGAATTAAGGGTGCACACGGATCGGAGTGGTCCGGTTTTAGGCAAATCCAAGAACTAAATAGTTAGTAACGGTTCCAAAAACTTTAAAATCGGAACTAGACCATTGTAGTTATGTAACGGAACCAGAAACAATTCATAAAAACGGTTCGGTTCTGGTTCAGTTCTGGTTCTCCATTCCTAAACCTCAAAACCAATTTTACTAAATGCATAATCTAAACAAGTTTTGCCTAAACTACTACTCAGAAACTTGGAATTGAAAACTAAATTTAAGAGGTAGGCCCTAGTCCAATGCAATGGTAGGCGATCACAAAGAAAATGAGCAACCCCTTTTTCGAAACCCCTCTTTTTTAATGACACATTAATCATTAAATATTCAATTTCTTTGTATTAGAATATGCGGTAATTTTAGTTTTATATTAATCTTTTTAGCCTAAACTAGTTTTGTTTATTTAATATATTTGTTTGGACTAAAATTGTTAAAGTGACTATAAAATAGAAATAAGAAATATAAAAATACAAAACATATACACCCTCACAAAAAAACAGTCCGATTTGGTTAGAATCAATTTTTCTTTAATAAAAACCGATAATCGGATTGTATACAACGACTCTAGAAAATTGAGAACTAGAAACAGACCGTTTTAATATAAAATCAAACCAACAAATCATATGGTCTAGATCGGTCCGCACTGATTTACTTGTTCTTCCGAATTTTTCGTGCACCCCTATGTGGAATGCATATACTTGATCATCTCCATGTTTCCCTGATTGGAAGTTTGCTTAAGAAACATTTGAAAAAATATTGCTACGGCAGAAAAAACAACACTAAACATAAAAAGAAAACAACAAACTGAATTTTGAGATAATTTTTCAGGTTCCATTGAAAGGTTTTAACTCTTAAGTATTCTCATCTTAATTTTGAATTTCGTCTCAATTATGGAGTCCAAAAACACCAATAAAAATCATTCACGCGGGTTATTTTTTGAACTAATGAATAGGGACAAAACTGGTTTTAATGAACTAATAAATTTTTTGCACATAAAAGGTACAAGAAGAAAGTTATGTATATTTATGTCACTGGAAACAAAATTTCATGCCCACAACTGAGATAGCAGCATAAATATTTTAAAATAAATATCTATTTAAAAGAAGTGGGGGAGGGTCCCTAGCCAAACATTAAGGACTTTTTTTAGTGGACAGCTTGATCACCTTACCACAACCTTCATGGGGGCATACAAAGTCTCTCTCCCCTGTATGAATAAGAAAGTGTCTCTTCAGTTTCGAACTATCCAAAAATTTCTGCAACACAAGTGCATCATTCAGTCAGAACTATCTAATTAACTGCAACAGAAAGGGGAGAAAATGAAGAAGCGAAAGAGGAAGAACAAAACCATTAATGCCTATTTGAAAGATCCATAGGGAATGCAATATTGGTCAGGATTGATCACAACATAAACGAGCTAATCAACATCCACAGGTCGATTTGGCAGTTTCAGACTTTTAGCTTTAGTTCTCGACAAGAAATCACAATTTTTACCTTCGAAATCTACTCCACGACCATAAAGTGAACCATGTTCTTTTTACGATTATTGGTATGATTTTGTTTGGGAACATCTCATGAAAATCCTCGCAATTTCACCACCTAAATTTATACTATTCACAAACCAATGTAGCCCACGGAATAACACTTTAAAGTGCATACAGCTCTCAGTATTGATAATAAATTGACCATCAACTGCATTGTTGCTATGGTCCAATCAATCTTAATCTGGATTCTAAAGAAAATGATAGAATGCATCAAAGGGAAGCGACAGAAGTCAAGAAAAAGTTGGAATAATACCGTACCAACGTCTCATAGTCAAAGAAAATGATAAAATGCATCAAAGGGAAGCAACAGAAGTCAAGAAAAAGGAGGAATAATATCGTACCAATGTCTCATAGTCAAAGTAGTTCACACTGCTGTAACACTGAACACTTGATGTGAAACCCTGATCCGTTTTTTTTTTCGGCGTTTTTCGACGCGCGTTTAGTGTTTTCGTTGCAACATGTTTATATACTTTTTGATGCATGATCGGGGCTAGATATGCATGCGGAGTTGGTTCCCAGAGCCGTTGGGCGTTGCGGTGCGAATTTTAAAAAATTCAAAAAAAAAAATATTTTTTCGTGGCCTATAAATATCTGGCGTTAGATATTTTCAAAAGATATTTTCAAAACTTACAAGCTAAGTTTCCTCTTTTTTCTCTCTGCCTTCTCTCTAACTTCTCGGGGGCCCGGGGATCGATTTTCAACGATCCAGCAACGGATCCTTACTATTGGTATCGTGGTCTACGCATTCATCCGGACGAAATTTTATTCCGGTGAAACTCAATTTTGCACGTGGATCGAGGCGTCGAGTTTTTAACTCAACGAGGTAGAATCCTAGACTCTCATGTCTTATAAGGGTGCTACGTATAATCATGCGTGTTTTTACCGTCTTGAACTGTATGAAAATCGGCTTTTGTTTCAAAATTCGGGTTTTAGTTTTTAAAACCGTTTTTTCTCGTTTTCGGTGGACGAAATCGAGTGTCGAGTGTTCTTTTTGAGGTTTTGGTGTTAGGCTTGGGCGTGTGTATGTCTGAGGGTGTTGAATGGGAGTTTAGAGACTTCGATTCGAGATTTTGAGGGTTGGAACAGTAGCTCAGAGTCTGTTCCGCCTGAGGTTAGTCGACTAGATCGAGGAGATCAGTTAACTGGATCATGGTTTTTGGGGTTCAGTCGACTGGACCTGGGAGGTCAGTCGACTGGATCGTGATTCTGGAAGGTCAGTCAACTGAGTTGCTTTTGTTTTGGGTTTCTCTGTCTTCCAGTGTGTTTTCAGTTGACTGGGAGTTTTGTTTGGTGGTTGGGTTCTTAGTTTCCAATTGGTTTCTAATGGTATTCAATTGATTGATATATGGGATTAGTCGACTGAAATACTGATGGATTCTTTTGGGGGTTCGGTTGGTCGTGTTGTGGTTTCAAGGATCATGTCGTGGTCCCGGGTGTTTGATTTGGGTGTCGTTCTCGGGGGCGACGTGCATGGGTAGATGCGGGGTGTTGTGCACAATTGTATACGTGGTGATTATGTGTGGGATATGTGGGTCTGTTGTTCATTTAAAGGTAGGGTTCTGGTGAGAACCGTTTTGTGGGAGATTTAGGTGTTCACCTCCGAGTTAGATGTTGGTTTTCCGTATCGTTGGTTGTCCCGGTGTGTGGACGGGTCCAGATGTGTGGACGGGTCCCGGTATGTGGACAGGTCGTTCGGGTAAACGGATGA